>VZTL01038794.1:0-12360 GCA_013400535.1 Scopus umbretta
AAAAAAAAAAAAAGAAAACAACGTTAATGCATCATTAAGGTTGAGCGTCTAAATCTACAGAAGCCAGCATAAACATGAAGGAAGACTCCTGCGGCAACGTTAATTGGGACGTATTGCGGACTGTGTTATTGATGATTGCATACATTCAGTTGCATAAACAAATTGCCAAAGCTGTATACAACTGGAATGCAAATGAGGGATGTGCAGCCATGTGGCTTCTCCTACACTGAGAGACCCACCAGGTAACAAGTGCAGCAGGTAAGGCTGACGAGTCACCTACAGATACACACACACGCATATATATTACATGTATAAGCATAAGGCAAAAACCCCCAAAACAACAACCTACCAAATCTTCAAGATACATCTTCTAGTTATTTGTGTTTATTTATTTGCAGGCAAGTTAACAAGGACTGTGGCTAACAATGCATTCCTTTAGTGCATGCATAATTTAATTTGCTTCATCTGGTTGTATCTGCAAGTGCTGAAACATGACAAGAATGTAACACTCCCGAAGTCATAAAGTACTTCTATTTAGTCATTTCTGTGGCCAGATGAAAACTTTGTGTTATTTCATGTCCCATATTGCTAATAAAACCGCAGCTGAGCTAACACGCCCCAATCCCTATGCCTGTTTTCCAAAGCGCAATGTCCTGGGGACATATTCTCTAAATTGCCTACAAAAGCTTCGGAACAACACAAAACCAGCCCACAAAAAGACCCCATCCGTCCTGGCAAGCACATACTAGTGCTATGCTGGAAAGGCTGGTGCCTGTCTCGGCTCCGGCAAGTATCACTGGGCTGTATCAGCACCAGGTGATCCAAACCTGGGAAATGGCATTTAGCCCATGCTAGGGGGGGGCGGGTATTATTGGCATTACTATGGTTCCCAGACACCCCAACCGAGATCAGATTCCTTCTGCAGGAAGTACAAAGGTAGCAATAGGAAATTGCCCCTCGCGTCCAGGTAGGCTATTAACCTTTCAGAGAAGGGGTAAGTGTGGGTCATCCTGTCAACCGGTTCCTATTTTACAGGGGAAGTACTGATGTGGGCTGTACCTCCTACCCAATGCTGTGGATTGCGGTGCGAATTTCAGTGTCATGAAGTTTTGCTCAAAATGAAATCAAGTGCAAAAAAGTAATCCCAGACACTTTATCAAGTTGCCCGAGGTCACACGCTGTGGCAGAGCCCGGAACAGAGCCCAGAGCTGCCAATTTCCCCACTAGCATTTCCCATGACTCTTCCTGCCTTTTTGTGCCTCTTATTTTATCACAAAAAATAATGGAATTGCTCATGCAGTGTTGCATCTTCATTGCTACTTTTGCTTCCAGGTTTCCCAGCATCTGAGCATAGGCTGGAACAGACAGGGGGGACATTTGGCTTAGATGATTCAACTAATCTCATGCAAATGTACTCGGCACTCTTGGTACCCATCGTGCTTTCACCTACATAATAGCCAAGCCAGCTGAATATTGCTTTTCCCAAAGATAACAGCATTTTTATGCATTATTCCTTAAAGCTTTTTGTGCTCACACACTGAAAAGCAGCTCCAGCTGAGGAATAAGGGAAGTCAATACACTTAGACTCTGCCCGGGTAATTATGCATCCTCCTCCATGTTAGCTGACGAGAGTATGATGATGATGGGACATCATAAACGTGTCTGGCTTTTTCCTCCCTTTTCTTACTTTCAGCATATGAAATGGAAAACTGCAGTTAAACATTTATCATTGCATCTTTTCTGGCTTATATTAGAAATGCTGCCTGCCTGCATTATCTTGTGTCGAGAAGCAGGAAGGATTTTGCAGGCAAGACAAAACATAGAACTGGTTTAAAACAGAAAACAATAAACTTGCCTCTCCTGATACGAATTTATGTGATTTACTGATTTCTGAATGGTCTGAGTCCAGAGAAACAAACAACAACAACAAAAGACTATACATATAGTTTCTTTTACTAACAGAAGCAAACCCAAACCATTCCATAATGCTAACGGCAGAGTTGTGAGTTGCTCCTTCACATCCCTCACCCGCTCTCAAGTTAACTTGATAGTAGTAAAATCCACCCCAATGTACCTTCTCCCCAGGGAATCAGGACTGATTATGAAAATGAATGCTAGAGATTTTTCCCTCTTCACAGCTGATCAGGCATTGCTCCTGCCCATGCTCATATGAGTTGACCAATATACGAACAGTTTTGAGTGAAGGTTGGGATTTCAAATTTGAGACCACAGGAGCTGGAGGATTCGGCCGGAGGGAGTGGGGTGGGTTGCATATGAGAAGACAGGCAGCTCATCACTTCAGCCAGAACCACTACTTGGAAAAGCTGCAGCAACGCAGCACCTGTGCTAGCACGTGCACGTTGCTCATATGCACAAAGCCACAACCTCCATATAGGTCCAGTGTATCAAACCTGGCTTTAAAAAAGGAGTGATAATAGACCTATGAATTGAATTCAGTGCTTAAATTCTGTAACAACCCGCTTTTAAGTTACATTCTTGAGAGAGCGTTTTGATTGCTGATCTATGATTGACCTTTCGTTCCGTTGGCTTCCACAGGTTTTGGGAAATTCCTGCTGATTTTGGCAGTTGCTGGCTTATATCCAAGGACCATGCATTACTGGAGCATAAAATCTACTTTGGTGCTTTAAACAGACATGGAGAAAACTCTAGGTCCCGCTCCCCTCTGACTACAAAAATATGACTACTTTCATCGCAGTTGTATGTCAGGCTGTTTGATCATCGTTCAGTGTCTTTCAAGCTATTTCCATTAGGAGGAGAAATTGCTGAGGGATTCAGGTATTTCTACGCAGTCCTGTTGATTTTGCAAAGAAAAAAAGAAAAAGAAATACAAAAGCCTTGAAGATAGTTTGAATCAAATCAGAGATTTTTTTTACCATTTTCTAGCCTGCACTCAAACCTATAAAGAGATTTTTTCAGCCATTCTCTCTGGACCGTATTTCCAACTTTTTTCTGTCTCCATGACTTTCTAGCTCCTTTTTTCCATCTGTTTCCTGACTACTCTGGAAAATACATACTTCAGTAATAGTATCTTTTTGCTTAGATCTGAATTTGGGCCCTATAAAAAAATCCTTTCACCATCCTTTTCTGTTTCTTGTTAATTACCAAGGACCTATGTTTTGGGCACTGAATCCATCCATTTTTATTCCAAAAAAGGAGGTTATAATCTTCCTGCATGTATCCTGAACAAAAGAAACCATCACACTGACATGCTTTAATTAAGCTTTACCCAACCACCATAAATTTCAGACATATTTTAAGACTGATGATATTAGGAGAGGTAAAAAGAAAAAAAAACAAAACCAAAAACGGAGTCAAAAAGCTTCCCAAGAAGGAAAGAACATACAACAGTACCATGTACTGCTCTGCGCTGAAGTAAAAGCATGCAGGGATCATTGTGAAGGTTTCATGTTTGAGTGAATGCCTGATGAACATAGAGTAGCCATTGCTTTCAGGTATCTGCTGGAGATGGAAGTGGTAACCTAAGGAGCATACATTTCTGACAGTGATATAAGCCCAAATATTCTCCTTTAGGAGGGTTACAAGGAGAAAGCAGTGGACTTCACTTGTAGCTCTAGTTTGCTAAATTTCACTCAGGCACATGAAACCATTCCCGCGAACTTTGAAGAAAGTTTGTGACATGGAGTCCAAACCCAATTTCATCAGAATGACCCCGATTTGGACCTTCAACCTTTCCTTAAATTAACACTTGTGGTTCAGAGCAGCTTTTTCCACCTTCAGTTTCAGGAACTTCCAAATACACTGCAAGAAAGGGGCTTGTGATGAAGCGAAGTTACTAAGAGGATTCCTGGTGGGTAGTGTGAGGCCAGTGCAGGACGAACGCTGGGGAAGAGTTTCAAGTTACTGGAAAACAAAAACACTGTTTGTTGGGAGGTTGGGGGTGTTAGCTTTGTTTGGCCTAACTCCATTTCCAATTAAGCCATTTACAGAAAGCAATATTTGGCCATAGCAGAATGAGATTTTCACGGAACAATAAAATATTTAGTATGTTTATGTTCCCAAAAATTAAAACCAAAACTAAACAGAACAAAATGCACAGAACAAAATGCTGTTCTGAAATGGGCAGACTAGATTAGTCTTTTGCTGGAATACCTCTATTTTTGTCCTAAGTCTGAGAAATGCTAGGCAACTGACATCTCCCACTCCGTCAATAGGAGCTGGGGATGCTCCATCCATGACAAGCTCCAATCTGTTTACAGTCCTACTTACTGCTGCCACCCTGATTTAAGTGTTATACGAGAAAGATTTTCCCTTTTGTAAGCTCTCTTAGCCAGACTCTGGTCCTCCAGGACACTTAAGCACATGTTTAATTGAAGCGCACGAGCAGTTTCTTGAACTTAAGAGAGGACCTGACTCTGCCCCACTGCAGTCAGCAGAGCCAGGTTGTTTGAAGTTAAGCACATGCTGAAGTGCTCTGCTGGATTTTTGCCCAAACTGTCAATCTTTTATAGTTAATCATTTATCACCCCGCTTATGTGCTGGTAGTTATGCTTCAGTGTGCAAATATGGAAATTGCTTTCATAAAGCTCCACGCACCAAGCACAAATAATGCTTCCTCAGCCTTTTACAGGAGTTCTCCAGTCCTGTGACATCTCAGATAGATCAAACGACACTTAGAACCGGCAAGAAAGTTACTTCTCCGTTAATTAAACAGGATCATTACTGTGTTCCTCTTCTTAATAGGGCAGCGCATTCGCAGACTTGCAAAATAAACAAATAAATAATGCCATTTAGCGCTAACCTGACAAGTATCACATATTTTGCCTTTAGGAGCGTGTACATCGATCCATCTTACACACACCGCCACTCCTCGAGCGAGAATGGAAGCAAGCTGTCAAATGCATGATAAGCATATCTGCATAACTGTGGCAGAGATTAAGTTAAATAACTGCCTACGATGAGGGAATGTATCACAAGGTAATTCTCCCAAACACAAGTGACCATTTTAATTTTTCTTTCCCTCCCTGAGGTTAACTGCTGTGAACTACAGGGGAGTGTCACCTCCACTTACCGGAGCCCCGCTGCTTCGTATTCAGAAAGCTCACAGCTCCCGTGACTGTTCACAAAGAATTCAAATTGCCACGAGGAGAGGAAATATAATTGCTGCCATTCAGTTCCAATATATTGTATTGGAACGATAGGCAGCAAGGGCGCCTCACTGAAATAGAGCCTTAAAATACAATTAGTTGCAGTTCCGTAGATTGCAGAGCCAGTTACTCTGCGCTCCTGCCCGTGGGGCCTTCCACGCATCCGCTAATGAAAAGGCCGCTTTTCCCCAAATGTCAGGTACTTTGGCAAGGAATGAATACCGGGAAGGGAAAATGACAGTCTGTTCCCTTGCTCTTTAGAGTAATTTTTGTAAAAATTTATCCTCTGTCAAGCAAACTGCCTCAAAAGAAAAAAAAAAAGCAGTCATCCACTTTTTCTAGGAGGAATCTTGAGCACTTCTCAGATTGAGTCATATTAAAAGGAACTAATGCCACCAGCTGGTTTCCTAATCATTAACTGAAAAAAACCCCAAACCCCCAAGCTTTAAGTCTCATTAAAAAAAAATCCTAAACAAACAAACAAAAGTAACAAACCAAGAACACAGGCTCCCCTGTAATAGATCGGTTGGCCTGCCGAACAGGTCAAAACTCATCCCCTGACCCATCCTGGGCTCCGGCACTGACTCCGCAAACCCTCCCAAGCTTCTGCTGCAGAGCCAGGCTGGCAGGTCAGGTCCTGGGCCACCCAGGACACAGGTGACAGAGCAAGGGGAATCGCCAAAAGCCACGCACGGGGCCGGGGGGCGGGGGAGCAGAAATCTTAGGCAGGGTTCACTGCATGACTCTTTTGGGATTGGCAGGGAAATAAAAGTCTCAGGAAATGGAGGAGCTTAGGACAATGTTTCAGAAAGCTTGTATTCGACTTGGGTCACAGACGAAGATTTGGCCGTCATCCCAAATACTAGGAGGTTTTCCTTCACCATGTAATTCTTTAAAAATGACATGCACATTTCATTTCTGCTTTTGGCTGTAAATACCAGACACTTGCCAAGTTAAAGCAAGTCAGTCTTTTATAGGAAGCATTTTAAAGGAAATATAATGCATTAGTGTAGGTTAGAAGAGACGCAGAAAGATACCGCTTGTATGAAAAAATGCATGGCGGTGAAATGGCTATTTTCCTTTCACAGTAGGTCAGATATAACAAGATTCCTGCTCAAAGGCCCTGATGGAAAATATCCACTCATTTCTGGAGATCTGGTGAGATGGAGACACAAACATTGAGCAGCTAAATATAGCTCTGGATAGCAGTGCTTTGTACAGTAAGTTCCAGTGTCTCTTAACTTAATATGGAAATTGATACAAAAAAAAAAATAACAGTATTTTCAGAGCCCGTCTCTGCTTGTGTGCTCACCGGGACTCATACCACCAAATTTCAGCCCCTGTTGAAATTACACTGCAGTTTTTGTCTTTCATTGTCTCATATGCCAAGAAGATGGAAAAATTGCGTCCAGCACAAAGCGCCATGTCTATTGAGATACATAAAGACTACTCCACAGAAAGTCAATACGAGAACTGCACTCAGAACGCCTTGTCCTTGAGCATTTCCACAAGAGCGATAAGCTAAGTTTAATTAGAGGAGTTCAGGTCTTGGTCTAAGACCTTGGTCACTAAATGCCAGTGGTTCAATTTTGCAACAATTGTTACTGGATGCATGCCCTTTGGATCAGCTTGCGGTTGCTGAAGCTTGGGGTCGGGCTTGAGCCCGACTGCTGGAGCCACACTGCAAACCCCTCGAGGAGGAAGAGGAGGCAGCGAGAACAGTGAAGGGCCATGCTCGTGACACATGGCTTTCTCACATTTCTCCTCCCATCTTGCTGTGAGGCAAAAATACTGGACTTAGGTGTGATTGCACTCGCAGTGATTTAAATTCCCCAGGCCTGACTCTGCACTATCCTGTCCCTTGCTCAGCCACTGGCCCAAGCACGGGGTGTGCAGAACTTGTCAGCCTGTACACGGGATGACAGGACAGTCAGGTCGGGAAGGACCTCCTTGCAGCAGAGGTGACACCCTGAGAAGCAGAGCTGCAGATGGCAAGAAAATCAGAGCGGAAGTGGGCTCCATCATTGATCATTTTCCACTGCAAGCACATTCAGCTGGGGATCTTGGTGAGATGCTTTCTCTCTCCCCCTCTCAGAGAATGCACTGGATGATATCCAGCCATTAACAGGTTTGTCAGTGGTCCTGACCCGAGTAAAAGGTAAACCTGTATGTCAGCTTCATCTTATGCAGCACTAAAGGAAATAAAATTGGGGGGAAAAAAAAGGCATTTGCTCTTACAACTCACATGGAAAATAAAATGCAAACAAAATAAGGTGTGTTTTTTCTCTCTTTCCACTTTATATTATCCACCTTCAAAGTTAGAAAGTTACGAAGCTTGCTGCCAAGCATAAGTCAATAAATAAACAAAGAAAGAAAATATCGACAAGCTTGATTTCAAAGGTCACAGGAATCCTCGTTGCCAAAGGAATCTGAGAGAAGTATCCTCACTGTCCCAAAAGCACAGGAAAAGGGACTGCAAGATTCACACAGACAATTTTGAAAAGCAATGAGCATCGCACCCTTACAGATTAGCCGGGGTGGTAGGAGCTGAAATGACATTTGTATCATGGCTTGGCCAAACCAGACACCACAGTTCAAGGGCGATGCTAAAGAGCAAAGTTTGGGGAAGGCCATGAATGTTCATTCATATCTTTGCTCTCATTCAAGAATTTGAAGGCTGTAACAGCCTTACAACTAACAGCCACGGCACGCACTGAAATTGCCAAAGCTTGTAAAATCTGATTTACTCTGTGAGGGGGAAGGGGAAGTCATTTAGTTTGAGTCATAAGAGGTCTTGATACAATCTAAGCTTCATCATCTCTGAAGAAACAGCTCACTCCCTGGACAGGTATCAAAAGGCTGCTGTGTAGAGCCTTGATAACACAACACCAGAGAACAATTCCTAGCACTGAAGATTACAAGATCTTTGTATCATCCACTCTTCAGTACAGCTCCTCTCACACTACACCACCTGATGGGCACTCCAGGTTTATGGTTAGCTCTTCAGGGGTCCGTGGCTCTAAAAGCAAGACGATAAGAACTTTGCAGAGGTTTTTACGCTATGAGTATAGTTAAAAAAAAAAATTGTGCAGCCCCAGGCATAAACAACAACGTCGATCTACCTGCCTTTCCCTGCCTGAGGTTTTCACTGTCTGGAGCCTCAACTGCTCTAGGAGTCAGAGAGTCTGCAACTCTGCTACAGGTGAAAGAAGGCAGGCAGGAGGGCTCGAGATAATTCTTCCTTCATGCCCTTAGCAGAAAACACAGGGGCAGGGTGATACCTGCACCGGCCCGCAAGGCTCTGCTGGCTCAGAGCTCCCCTTTCTATGGCCTGAGTCCTGTCTGGGCCCCATGAAGAAGGATGATGCTCAAAGACCCACAAGTAGAGGAAAAGAAAGCTTAAACTGAGCTGAGTACAAACTTTTATTCCCTACCTTAGCTCCTAAGGTTGGGGAGGACTTTTTATTGCTGATGACATTTGTTTCTGGGAACGAGAGGAATACGCATCTGTGGGAGGGAAGAATCGACTTTGTCACGCACCCTACGGGGCTGTGTAAAGTAGCTGAGTGGGAGAATTTTTGACACCTCCCTGTGCTGGCGTAAACCCAAAAGTGCAGGCCAAGACTCCAGCAAGAGCCTCCCCTGGGGAGACACAGGAATAGCACAGCCAATCCTGCCTCTCCACCAGAGCTGCTCTCCAGCACTCCCGCGGCCTCGGCTAGAAACTGAATTCACAAATGGCACAGAGATGCAAGGGACCAGCGGGGGAAAGGGAAAGGTCAGCTAAGGTTGCTACCACTAGGGCCCAACCGGAGCAAGTGGCAAACAAGAACACATCCCTGCAGAGCGGCACTGGGGAAAACCCAACGCGTGTGTTGCAAATGCTGCCCTGTGCTCATCGTCCCCTTTCTGCTCTTACAGGAATGGATGTAAAAAACGAAACCTACTTTGTGGAAAAAGACACTATGGAAGCCATAAGCAGAAAGAATAATTGACATAGGTCGTACTTTGGATAGCCGTTTCCACTTGCCTGCATACCAGAACATATGGATTATTCCTACTGCCATAGATGAGCAGCACCAGAAGCAGTGGGGTGAAACACTGTTTTACTACCAGCCTCCTGCAGTTAAGACATCAGGCCTGAGCTCCTGTGCATTCTCCTGGAGAGCCTGCAGCACCAGACAATACGTAACTCCAGTGTTTTCACTTGGTATGTAGGACGTCCACTTTGTCTTGTCGTAGATAACAACCAGTTTTGACATGCTTTCAGAAGATGTGCCTTCAGGGTGGCAGCCCTGTGGGTCCCACCTTCCTCCTTGTTCAGTCAATTCCTTCACATCATACCAACACAAGCTGTTCAGCTGCTCCCATCCATGCATTTGCTCTACAAACAGTACTTTTGCAAAGAAATCACTCCAGCAACGGAGGCTGGGATGCTCAATGGTACAGCTGCCTATAGCTGTGTGTGCTGAAATGACAGTGCTGTAGACAGAGGTCTCAAGACAACAGTTAGGTCACACAAAGCTGATGATACAGTACCCTGCAATGATACAGTGCACCTTGTAGACCAGGGCTGAGGTGGGTATAGCTCGCCATAGCAGAGACTCACTGGATCAAAGGAGAACACGTGTGGCAGATTCCCATGCCTACACATAGCTTTGACTATGGCAGCAACTTTCCACCTGGTCATGGTTGCTCCTTGCCTTGGCTGTATGGTACAACTATCGGCAGTGGGCACATGCCCACCTTCCAGCATGCGAGTCTGTGGGTATAGTCTGTAACAAATGTGAAATATCTTCTATGACTGAGGCCAACTGTGCTAGCAACATGCCCAGTAGGACCACCAGACCACTACCTAGAAGAAAAATCACTCCCTCTCCAGTGCTCAGACACTCTCAAGAGGCACTCCAAAGCTGCACGGATGACTGCAGGTCCATGATACAATCTTTCTCTAGCGCTCAAGAAGCAGATGGAGGTTTGTGACCGGTTTCTCCCAGCCAAACTTCCTGCAGAGGGATGACTAGTTTCCAGAGCGTTAAACAGACACGCGATCACAGCCAAATGCCAGATGGCTGGAAAGAGTATTGGAGCAGCCCTCATGACGAATGTCTAGCCTTGGCTGCCAGCATCACGTACCATATGTATCAGCTTCCAGATAGAAAGGCCTGGCTGCAAGTTGGGAGTGTGACTGGAGTACATCAGCAGTGCTGGACAGAGGAAGAGGTGGAGCTTTGCAGAAGTTGGATAAGCAGTATGAGGGGAGTAAGAACATGAACACGTCAACTGTGGAACATCAAAAACTAAACAGATAAGTGATAAGAGATGACTTCATAGAGTCCTGTGAAAAGAAGGTGTCCTGGTTTCAGNATCAAGAATGGAGGGAACATCTAGAAAAATAGGGAGAACATCCTGTGAACATTGGATCACGTGTAGAAGGGGGACCAAAGTCCCATTAACAAAGAGTGATTTTTTTGTTTGGTTGACATCTGAAAAGCTGCCCATTGTTTGGGGAACTTTTGAAAAGGTGATCGAAGGGAAGGAAGATCCATCAATATTGATTGATGAGGCAGTTTAGGAATGCTATTCATCCTGTTTATGAAGTCCACCAAGTTGAAAGCAAGCCAAGGTCAGAAGGACCAAATGGCCTGCGGGGCTGCTCCTTCTAAATGACCAGAGGAGTGCATGAAGAAGAGGGCCAAGCAGCACAGGCAATTCCTACAATTCCAGCGGCTGTTTTACCTGGGAAGCTTGCCATATCATCCTGGATGATATGGAATCCCTGAGGTGCAGTATCCCACTGGACAAGGTACACAAGATGTTCAAGTCAAGATGAGAATGGCCAGGAACATTCAAGGGCATAGGTGCCTTCAGAACTATTGGCCAGGTAGACAACTCAGCATTTGAAGCCATGATCACAGCAAAGAGACCTCTAAAAACGTCAGAGATGAGTAAGAACACAGTGCCAGGACAAGATGGGCTTAGTTTGAGAGACCTTATCAAGATAGATCCTTACTATACCAAATTAATGGAACTTTTCAATCTATGGTTGGTATCTGGTGTTGTACCAGGCATGTTAAGGAATGTCAGACTGTGTTAACATCAAAATCTGTTTTACCAGCGCACCAGAATGACATCAATAATTGGTGGCCAATTACCATCAGATTGATCACTTTATGGTTGTTCTCAAGGATTTTAACAACAAGGTTGACTAAGGCATATCCCATTAATCCACGATAAAGGGGATTTATGAAGTCATCAGGATGTGCAGAAATCTGAAATTATTACAGCTTTTTTTTTTACATAATGCCAAGAAGGAACATCGACCCCTGGGGGCAGTCTTCATTGATTTAATGAAAGCCTTTGACACTGTAAGCCATTCTCACATCATTTTGGCTCTTAAACAGAATGGTGTGGACAATCATATTACTTCCCTGATTACAAACTTGTATCATAACATCAGTACTCATATTGACCTGAAGAATGAACAGTCGAATCCCGTGGGGATTTGGATTGGTGTAAAACAGGGCAATCCAATGTTAAAAAAAGTTAAATTGGACATTCAACTTATCTGTGGATTCCCTACTGTGCAAGTTGGAAGAGGAAGGAAATGCATTCCAACACTGTTTGAAAAATGTAACTATGGCTTTCATGGACAACTTGGTACTGTTGAGTGGATCATGGAAAGGAATGCAGAGAAATATTGAAATTTTGGAGGTCTTCTGCGAACTAACTGGCCTCAAGATGCAAGTGGAGAAGTGCCACAGCCTCTACATCCAGCCGATGACAGACTCTTATATGATCAATGACTGTCCTCCATGGATGGTTAACAGCAACCCCATCAATATAATTGAACCTGGCAGCTCTGGAAAGTACCTGGTCTTACATATTGACCCATGGACTGGAATGTCAAAACCAGAACTACTGGAGAAAGTGAAGAGATGGTTACAGCAGATTGGGAATGCTTCACTGAAGCCACTTCAGAAAGTTGACATCTTGAAAGGATATACTATTCAGCAATTGATCTACTTGGCACACCAAGCCAACGTGAAAGCTACCTATCTAGAAACCCTTGATTTGGCAATTCAAGTGGCTGTCAAGCCATGGTTACATCTTCCACCAAGTACTTGTGATGCCATCCTGTATTCCAGCACTCAGGATGGAGGTTTAGGTATTACCAGACTTTCAGGATTGATCCCCAGTACACAGGTTCAAAGACTACACAGAATTGCACAGT
>VZTL01038795.1:0-27636 GCA_013400535.1 Scopus umbretta
ACCTCTGCTGTCTTTACATGCTGATAGTACAGCCCTTTGGGGGAGCGCAAGCCAAAGATGTTGCCCCCAGAGCTCTGAAGGCTGTGTTATGCTGGAGCTGAAAAGAGGCTCCTAAAGAGCCACAGTATGCTAAAATCAGGCAGCACTGAGGCACAGCCTAACTGAATTCAACAGCCTGGACTTTGTACTCTGATCTTGGAAAGCTACATGTGCAAGCATATATGATCTGGATTTTCCTTTGAGGTAAACTGGCATAGACCCACGCTAATTCACACAGGCTTTTCTTCCAGCTGGGAATCTTCTGCTATCTTTGGAAAATGTGGGGTTTCATTTGAAGCCACCATACACTGCCATATTGCCCATTCAATGGCAGTGATGGGCAGGGAGCTCATGCCACCCTGAAGGCAATTGCATGCTGTGTGCTCCCTCAGACAGGGTCTTGGCGCTGTGGAAAGAGGTTTGTCGAGTAGTAGCTTAGGAAAACAGAGTCTTGGCTGCAAAGAGGAGCAGGACGTATCCTTAGGGGAAGCAGGCATCTTAAGGAAACTAGGGAAAACATGACAAGCAAGTCAGGAGCCCCTACACCTTTTCCAGTAGGAGAGCAAAAAACCAGCAGCAGGCCAGGGCCCGCACCACTGGCATACGGAAGAGGGGGATGCCGGCAGGTTACCACAGCAGCCTGCCTCCAGGAACTACTTAATTTTCATATAGCTGACAAAAGAAAATCAGTTGGCCAGGCAGCTGTGCTGGTATCCCATCCCACTGGCAAACATTGGGTTGATTTACTCCGCCAGTTGTGCACATTGCGCTAGAAACATGGTAAATACCTACATTTTTGGAGTGTGTATTTGGAGTGCGGTCCAACTGCACAGAGAGCTGCTAACGCAAGATTTGGTTTATCGTTCATCATAAACTTCAGTTTCAGTGTTGAAATGCACTAATGGAGAGCATTTTCTAAGCTGCTTTCTACATGTATTTGAGGTGGGTTTGGCTCTAATTAATTTGGAACAGGGCAGGGAGTTCAGAAATTTTCCTTTTCTCTCTCACATCCCTGTGTCCCACTTTACTTTTAAAGTGGTAAGGCCCATCTAGATCAAGGCACTAGGCAGAGAAGGGAGAGAAAGAAAAAAAAAAATCTAACTGAATTAGAGATGGCTGACAGGGCATTTCATCGTCACAATTGTGTGCTCAAAGCTTTTCAAAAACCATAACATGAGTGGCCATGCAAATCAGTGAGTCACTGCAACAGCTGAAGGGGAAAAACCCTACCCACAAAAAAAAGAAGAAAGAAAAAAGAAAAATTCTGCTCACCTGCTGAACCTGTTCACTGAGGAGTTTCCGTAGCACGCTTGTGCTTTGCCTGGCCATAGCACATTTTTATTCTATTTCATGCGTTTATCCTTAGGATGGCTTTCCGAAGTAGGCCATTACTTCTGGGAAAGTTACATTACTTTCTTACTACTGGGAGAGTCCAGCAGTGTGCAGGAAGCCTACGACACTTCAAGGAACCGAAGGCATATCTTTGTAGTTACAGCTAAGGCTGTTAAAACTGCATCAGGCTTCTCTGTGAGGCGAGATCAAAAGCAGCTTCCCTCGTCCCCATCCCTTCCAGCACCTGAATATGCAGCTGCATCGGTGTGTCCTTAGTGAGGGGGTTGTGCAGTCTTAGCCTTTTAACAGCAGTCTCCTGGTTTTGCATATTTTATGGGCTTGGTATTTGCATGGGGTTTAATATATATTTTTAATTATATAGATGACCTCAATGTTTAAAGAGAACTTAATGGTTTTGGGGGGATGGCTGTCTTATACTCAACCTTTTGCGCACAACTGACAGTGGGACAGTGTCACTTTCCATAGTTTACCCTTTCAAGCAAGGAATGATGAAAGAGCGTATATAGGGAAAAACCTGTAAAACAATCAGAACTCGGACTATTTTTTCCCCAGCTCATGTCTAAGCAGTCTCTGCTTGAGGGTACTGTTCTGTCACCTCCAGAAACATGGAGACATCCAAGTGCAATCCTGGGCAAAGAACGGCAATATGTACAGAAAGCATGCATCAGCCCTAGAGCAGAAAAATGCAGCCTGCAGAGAGTAACAGAAAATTTCCCTGTGTATTGTTTATACCTGTGAGAAGTAGGATACCCTCTCTTGGAGCAGGCAGGTCAGCAGGCATAACACTCAGTAGCCCTTGCTTTAAGGGGGTAGGCGTCTTTGGAGCAGGCAGAGCTTGGAAGGAGAGAAAAAATCAAAGGACTGGTGTTTCAGTAACCCCTCATGTGATGGGTGCAGGAGTGGTAGGAAAGGCTCAGTGCTCAGCTCCTGGTGGCTTCACATAATCCTACTGCAGGTGCAGCCCATGATGAGCAAAAAGGACAAAGCTAGCTCTGTCAAAGCTGGATTTTTTGTGTGTCAGTAGCTGTACCAGCTCTCTGTAATAAATACCTTCTGTAAATGGTGTCCTATGATCTATCATGACAAATACCTAATTTATCCATTAACACAGGAAGGGAGGCCTTAAGTGATTCACAGTGGAAAAAAAAGTCATGTTGCTCAGAACTTTGCAAGTCTAATAACGCAGTTTTGGCCTTTAGTGTTATTTATAGGAAAACTGAATTCAAACAGACCTGCCAGGTTTAAACAAAGGAAAGGACTGGACTTTTGTTTACACACACACACCACCTTAAATAACTTTGACACTGCAGTATAGAGTTGATGCCCTCTGGTTGGCAGCCTCATTACCACCTGTAATGACTGTAACATCTTAAAACATAAATAATTTATATTGTAACTGCAAATGCAGTTCAGAAGGAAGAAGATATTTGGGGAAACTGGGATCAGAAAAATCTTGAGTGAGTCAACATGGGCCTCTCGGTTTCCATGGAATTATGAGCATTACCCTACCTGCCGTAATTGCAATCAAACTGCGGCCCAGCCAACCAGGCCAACCCTCAGCACAGGAAATATTGCATCAGTTTATCAAATAGGAAAGTCTAGTACAAGCAAGGAGGGAGATCTCCCAGGCGGGGAGCGTGCTGGACTGGGACACAGCAGGAACCAAATTTGCTTTCCAGCTCAGTTGCCGATTTCCGTCCCGCCCTAGGCAGAACCCCTAACTGTGAGGGGGAGGAAATCTGTATAAATGAAAAATTCTAGCAAACAGCTGTTCTGGCATAAATACCTTGTCACATTCCATTTTATGCTTGTTGAAACAACAAACTTTACCCATGCTTCCTCTGCTGCGCTTGGACTAATTTATCATGCATTATGTATGGTGCTTTGTCTCCGTGCTTAATTATTCATGAATCCCTCCACCCTCGCCCCCTTTCCCCTTCCACTTGCAGGAGGATCAATCAGCACAATTCATCAACTCAAGCCCTTCATCGCTCTCAAAGGTGTGAGCCGGCAGCCTGGCCCAGCTCTGGGCATCGCCGACTTCTGCCAGAGAAACCAAAATCCTGCATGTTTACTGACCAGTTTGGTTCAGACCTCGGGAAGACGTAGGAGCACTCTGTCAGACCAGGAGGCTGACGCATGGAAATGTCAGCTCCCCGTGGGCTCCCTAACAACACTTCTATCCCTCGAGCAGGTGCTGTGGGCTGGGGTGTACCCCCAAAAAGCATGGTGCGCCCACCAACGCGTGCCCCAGAAACCACAACACGAGGTCTGAAACACCCTCCCCTCAGACCCCAAAGTGGCGGGGGGGTCCCGAGGAGCCGTCTCAGCGTCCCCTCCCACCCTCCCCAGGGAGATGCCAGCCCCAAAGGACTCTGAGGGCATTCTCGCCTGGGATGGGGCTCTCAGCAACATTTTCATTTCATTTCTGTTCGGAGGGAAATGCCTGAAGAACGTAGACTACCTGCCAGGTGACACAAGGGCCGGGTGTCACCTCAAGGCCAGGCGACAGCTACGGGGTCGTGCCAGTTCTGTCCCGAGCAATGGAGGGAGCAGGGTGGATTGGACATGGTGGCCAGGTTGGACAAGGAGCCTGGGAACAGCCCTGCTGGCAGCCAGGCTGGAGGGGGAAGAGGGGCAGGGGGGGATCCCCCCTCCTGCTGACCCCCCCCCGGCAGGCGTGAGGAGGAGGGAGGGAGGAGAGGGGCCCTGACGGCCGTTCACCCTGCGCCTCCCCGGGGAAGAGGAGCTGGGAATGAAGGAGCAAAGACGAGCCTGAGGAATAGCGTGGGGGTGTGTGGGGGTGTTTTAATTTGCTTTTGTTTCTCACTATCCAAACCGATTTTAATCCACAATACATTAATTTTCCCCAAGCCGAGTCTGTTTTGCCCACGACAGTACCTGGGAGGCAGCCTCCCTGTCTTTATTTCAACCCATGAGTTTTTTTATCTTATTTTCTCCCCAGTCCTGTTGGGGAGGGGGTGAGAGAGCAGCTGGGTCAGGGTCTCCAGCCAGCTGAGGTCAACCCACTGCATATTATTATTTATCTGCATATTTATTATTTAAACTACAAGCCTTGCACTTGTTCTTTTCTCTCTTGTTAGCTTTTATGATTGTTTCTCTGCTGTTTATTCTCCTTTAGATTTGCTATACTTGTTTCTGTGGGCAACATGGACAATTTTCCTGCGTGTTTCGCTCTCTCCAGCGCACTCGGGTTTCTCCACATCTCTGTATGGTCCCTCAGGTTGGCAGGTACATCTTTGCTCCCACAGTAGTACAACCTCTGTGTTTAGCCCACTGTTTTCAGGGTACTTTTATGGATAAACCCATGGAATAACGTACTACGTACAGCACAATAGCTTTTTCTGTGAGCCAGTATTGTAAAAGCTGTTCTCAACTGCCAGTGCCACAGGAGTCTTGCTTGAACTCACGTATGTGCTCAGCAAGATCATGCATGGGAGCCATGAAGCCTTCCTTAGAAGAAAACCTTTGATGCTGGCCTGGTCCTTCAGAGTCAACTCCCCAGCGTGCAAGTCCATAGGTACAGCCAAACCGAAGAAAAGTAAGAAATTATTACTGGCTTCTGTATTTTATGTACCAGATACCATTGCTTGCATTGTATTCCAGCCCCCATTTCCAAACAGCCAGAAATAGATTTCTGTTAAAAAACCTCTTTCTCCTCCTTTTAGTAACAGTGATGTGCTGCAGTATAGAAGAGGTATAAAACTGTTGTCACCACTGCTCTGCTGGCCCAGCGCCCTCACCTGCACTGTATTGCAACTTCAGCTAGCTCAGAATGCCTCCGTCAGCATCACCGGTGCATGCACCAAGTATAATGTGCTTTCTTTAACTTTTAAGGCTTCCCCACCAGCTTGCATCACATTACACAGCTGATCTCTTAATTTCCTACGTGCAAAAATCGAGCTCTTTGTTCTGAAACCACACAGCTTTCATCTGCTGCCAAAGGGGAATCCATCTGGGTGCTGTGACTCCCGCCCTTTGAAATGAGTCCTTCCCACACCCGTTAGCAGGCAGCAGGTCTGTGGCTGCATTCAGGATGCCTGCCTGGTTTTGGTTTACCAGTGGAGCAGGGAGGATTGGCGACAGTAGACCTACTCGGGCTGCTCACAAACCCCTCCTTGCAACTTGAACAGTCAGCTTCTCAGGCAGAGGGATTTGCCCAGGTGTAGCAAGACCCTAATCACCACCATGTTTTCTGTTTGCTTTCTGCCTTTGCTGTGAAGTTACTTAGGAGTAGTTGGCATTGCAGTTAACTGTTTGAGTTATTCTGGGTTTTCCCATCTGTTGCAGCCCTATCGTATCTTGTGGTTTCCTGTGCTGTGGCTCTGCTTGGGGGCCCTGGGCTGCTCCTACGGACCAGCCGAGGCCAGGGAGGCAGAGCCCTGCCAGCTTCTTTGCAAGGTTGGCAAGGCATCACAGCGAGATGCTGCTCTGTCCACTGCGACTTCTTGGGCTGGCCCCTCAGCTGCTTTTGCATAGCAAGAACCAGAACAAAAAGCCAGGCACATCCTCAGATGACCGATTTACCCCAGATGTCTCTTCCCCCACCCACAAGTCTTTAGCACAGGCAAGTCCCCCTAGCCTAGCCACCTTCACGCCTGCTGCCTGTGACTTTGCAGAGCTCCAGCCCCTACCTTATGTTTCAGTTTCATCGTTGAGGTTATTTTGCTGTAATTAGTCAATTGATTCCTCCATGTGCGAATACTGAGCCATCTGAAACTGTCACTTCAGAGGACTTTTGTCAGATTTGTCACCAATAATTAAACCGTCTCCACCCAAGCAGACTGCGCTTTTGATCAAGAATACGCAGTTTGCTCCTGACTGTGGGCCAAGGAAAGCCATGATTTGATCACAGCGCTGGCAGATGTCCTAGTGAGCAGAGGAAGCTCACTTTGTTATGCTTAGCAGCTCATGCCTTTCAATCATGGGAAACCATAATTTGACTATTAGCATGTCAGAATTTTCCTTACACACCAGCAAAGTTAAAAGGCCACTGTCCGCTTGAAGCATGATGCCTTCCCTACGGAGGCTGATGAGACTCCACACTAACCTCACCGTGCTGCTTGCCTGCTGGTTTCTGGTACAGTCCCAGGTTATTAAGATGTTATGATAGTTACAATAGAATTATTTAACTATGGGGAAAAGCTTTATTTTTCCCTTCTCTGTTGCGTGAAACAAGAGGCACCACAGCCTCACTTCTGCAAACATTCGCAGTGTACACCTGCAGCGAAACACGCAGGTTTTCCCCACCACAGCCCCTCGGCTCCGGCAGAGCAAGAGTACGTTCTGCTTCCCCAGTGCATGGGAAAGTGATTCAGCCCCGCAGCACAGCTGCTGGCGAAGATGTCGATTCATTTTGCCAATCCTTTTTGTAGTATTGCATAGGTGATTGTATGTCTTTGTTAATGATACCAACATTCATTTGTCCAGGCTTTGAATCACCCACAAACCCCTCTGATTTTATTCCCCCTCCACCCGTTTTCCTGAAAGGAACTCCTTGTGAACATTTTGCAAAACTGCCTTCAAATATCTTCTGAAGGTTTTGTATCTACAAAGTCCAGAAAATGGCAGACAATTGCAAATGCTGCTTATTACGGTGATCATGGTCATCACACTGCTGTCTTGTGCCTCACTCAGCTGCTGGTTACATTTATCTTCTGCCTTCAGTCATATCATTGATTGTGAACTCTCATCAGGAGATGGTGCTTTCCTCCTCAGCAGCTCTGTCCGCAGCCCAGAAAGCAGCCAGCTTGGCTCCCCCAGAGCCATCCTGCCATTTCCAAAATAAACTAAATAGCAGAGTCCTTGAATGTTGAAATGTTCGCTGAGTGCAAGACCAATCCTGGGAAAAACTGCAGTGTCGTGTTTCCTCGGAGCGCAGAGGGAGCAGCCTCTGCAGACTGCGCTGCTGGTGGTTGTGTTTTCACATAGATTCTGGCTTTACCTAGTAAAAGCACTTACAACATATTGATCACTTCATGTAATAAATTGCAACTACAGTCGTGTTTCATCTGGAACCAATTGACCATACTCTATAGAATAATACTTCCATGTACTTCTACTGTCATTTAAAGCCAGTGACTTGGAGAGAGCCTTAAGGCTCTGTTTTGGTAATAACGTTTTGCCTTCCTCAGACTGACTTGCAACATTTCAGCCCACCCACCCGTGCACACTTACATCACATTGCAATAACTTGGCTAGAAGCAAACAATTTAAACCCCCCCCCCTCTAATTTCTGTCTGTGAAATGGGAAGTTGAGTACCTAAATACACGTGGATGGCTCAGTGTTAACGCTCTTCAGGGAAAAGCATATACTTTCCACAGCTGCTTAGCATAAGGCTCTAACTCAAATCTATAAGTCAGATAAGAGAATACTGTGAAAAAAAGACATGTCATATATATTGACCTATTTCAATATCAAAATCTACATACAGGAAAGCTATCGGTGTTATGTTAATGTCTTCTGTTCTAAATAGCTCAGGTTACCGTCTGCAGAGAGTTTGAAGGGATATTACTGGTTGACATCCATATATATTCAGATTCCCTATTCTCTCTCCCACTGTTTTCTAACTGGGTGCTTTGTTTTGCTCTAAAAAAAAAAAAAGTAAGCTTGGTTTGCCGCGGCCCTGCACAAGCTGTTTACTCTGGGTATGCCTCCGTTCCCTCTCTTGTCTGACTTGCAAGGGTAGGGGAGCAGGGATAAGGTCATGTTCCACATGTGACTGAAATTGGTGCTTTCTTTGGGTTTCTCAGTATTGCAGTCCCCTTGACTACAAAACACATTTTAGGGAAACAAAAATGGAATATACTCTTAAATCCGATTGAAACAGTCAGCGTTCACCTTTACTATAAATTGCTTTAAAAAAAATAAAATGAGAAGAAATTCCCAAGAAAGATTTTTTTCAGGTACTGTGAAACTGTTCAGATCTTTGGTGGCATTTTTTAAAGGCAATGCTTTCTAAAACCCTAAAAAGCTCATTTTCAAAATGCCAAGTGGCAGCATCAAGTGTCTTAACATGACTGGTACTAACGTGCTGGCAGTGAGCTTGACAAATGAAAATATTGATGCTCTCACTGCAGCTAACACTATGAAATCTTTTGTGCTGGCATCTCAGTCACATCTTAGGAGATCATCATGCAGAGGAAAAACAGTTTAATAGCTTTAGACATGGCTTATTACAATGGTTTTAAAGATTTGACGGATCCTTACGGTTCAGAAATTTTTCCGAGTATTTTGGTAACTGGCCTATAAGTGGCCTCCGGAGCTCAGCTTTCCTCCAGCACGTGCCAACCTGGCCCGTCACCGCCAGCACTGGGAGCATCGCTCAGGCCGGGGGCAGCAGCCGAGAGCCATTCAGCGCGGCCAGACCCCGCTCGGAGCAGATCTTCCATGGGACCACTGGTGATACACGAGTGTGGGAAGTTTGGATGTGAAGTGTTATTTCTAGTTTTAATTTATTCCTTGTTCAAAGGCAGAAGGGTTTCTAAGCAGCTGGGTAGTTTTAGATACCTCTTCCAGTAGATTTAGAGTGTTTTTCTGAAGCTCCCTCACATGCTCATCTCCATTTTAGCTGTGCTTGTGAAAAAATACACATACCTATCACTAGAGCTTTGCATTGAAATCTCGTTGCATTTCAGGCTGGAGACGGAAGAAGCCAAAGCAACTCAGCAGATGTTGCCGGATGCTTTAAAAAGTGTATTTAAAACCTCCCTAAGGACCTATGTAAAAAAAGGCATGGAAGAATCATGGTTAGTGTTACAGACACACACATAAACAGATCCATTAACTGAAATAGCCTTTTAACTGTTAGTCGTATTGAGCAGTATGAGCAAGCACATCGCTGTTTGCCGACTTTACTGATGTATCTGCACTGTGTTCAGCAGTCCTATAAATCCATTATTGCTGGGAACAGCTGCGGAGCAGACTGGTAAGCTGCGAAACGAGCACGCAGCCAGCAATGCTGAATAACCAGCTCCTGGCTGGTCCGAGCCAGAGCCCTTACGCTTTGGACTACGCACACCATAAGAAAATGTCTAGGTGTCAGATGGACTCAAGTGTAAGAGCACTTCCCAAGGAAGCAAAGGATTATTTGGCATTGTCAGGCTATTACAGAACTTAAGAGTTTCTGAAAAAAGTCACCTGACCGGGTTACAACGCTCTATAGATGAGCACCAGGTCCCTAGCCCCTGAAGAGCAGGCAGCCAGCCTTACATGGGCATGGTGGCCTGGGCTTAACCACCTACATGGGCCAGGCCTGGAGGGGACAGGATTTGCACCTACAGCGTGGGGAGAAGGAGGGGAAAACAGCAGTTGGGAGGGAGGTTACTGGAATCTGGGAAAGAAGTGAAAGAGGGAGCAGCCCAGGCGGAAAAGCTTTTTCTGGGAAGAGCAGTGGTATCATGTGCCATCTGGAGGCTTAAAGCAGAAATGAACAGGCTCGATTTCCATTCTGGAGAGCCAGCAATCACCTTTTAGGTAGTCACATACCTTCATCAGAACTGATATCAGATCAGCCGTTTTTCACAGAGCCTGTTTTCCTTCTGATAATACATTCCCAACACTGGAAGCACCACATCAGGAAACTACCAGATTAAAAAAGACTAATACAAAAGTCTCTTACAGAAGATACACATCTTCTTGCCTGTCCTGCCCTGCATTGAAACAAGGGCAGAGACAGGGCATGGTGCGTGGAGAGCGCTCTGTCCTTAGCACACAGCTCTTGCGTCCCTAGCAATCTTCTTGTAAGCACTATTCATACACTAGGGATGTCCATGAAGCACTAGCATTACATCCAGAACATCATTCCAAAGAATCTGGTTTTTTTCCTGATCACTTGGAAAGTTGGAGGTAAAGCGTGAGTGAAAGTAACTTGCTTTGGATCAAACTAGATGACCTTTCCTCAGTGAGAGGAGCTAATTTGCTAGCTTTGCTCTGGCTGTCAGGAGATGATGTCTGTTATTTTAAAATGAAACCCAGGAAACGCAACTTGGATGAATAAATGGGGTTCTGCTAAGTAACAGGGACAAAGAACAGGCCTGGGATCCCAAATCTTTTTCTTCAGGTCTAAGAAACAGCCCGAGAGGGGCTCCCAGCTTCTCCCCCTTGTGAGATGTACAAACAGCTCCTTCCCTTCTGCCAGCGAAGCAGGCAGGAAGCCGCTCCTCCTGGTGCGTCAGGTTTTCTGCTTTGTTTACCTCCTCCTCCCTTGCAGGCAGGAGGCTGGCATGGACAAAAAGTCTGCCGACCCTGAGAGGGGGAGAACGGAACGAAGCACAACGCTGGAGAGAGACACTGCTTGGTACCAACTCCATCAACACTTCAGCAAAGTGCTGAAAAAGCCAGAGGTTTCGACAACAGGAGGTTTCTTCTCTTATGTGAAGAGCTGAAAGGGACTCCCTGAAGCAAAGCCAAGTAACTGGAAAAAGGAAGGAAAGTGACTTCTCTGATGGGTATGAGAAGTGGGAGAACACTGTATCTACCTCAGAACTGAGTAAACTGTTGGTCTCTCCTTCTGCCCCTGGACAAAAGTGACTGCATCTGCACTTTTTGATTAGTTTTTACTCAGATCACCCAGGAGCTGTTAAGACCTAGCATCTTTCCCATCGCCAAGAGGGTTTTTCCTTTTGCTTGAGAAAAGCATTATGTGCAAAGTTTTCAGGTGTTTTTCCCTTCCAAGCTCCCATTTCTGACCCTCTTCTGCAAGAAACATCCACATCTGTTCATCTCCAAACTCCATTCATCGCCTCGTAACACCCAGCCAGGAAGGGCACGCAAGGGTGATGGTATTTCTGCCTACATCCCATCTATTAAGCAAAGAACAGGGCAGAAATGTTACGTCCTCTCCTTTCCAACCTCTACCTTTTTAGTCTCAAAGGCAATAAAACAAAATGGCAAAAAAAACCCAAAACCCAAAACAGTAAGTCAAAATGACAAGACCATGATTTCCAGATACACAGGCTCAACTCTACCCACCTGAACAGACTAACGCTCCAAGTGACAGCCAGAACAGTTTGCTTTACTGAAGTTCTAGTATTTCAAACAAACCTATGTGATTTAAGGGGGGAAAAAAAAAGTGAGGAATTTTGCTCCCTAAAAGCCTCCCTGAAGCTGATTGCCCCTGGCAATGGTGGTTGCTTGCTGCAGGTCCCGCACCAGGAGGTTGTCACAACTTCTCTTCTGCAGCACAAGTCTCCCCAAGAGCACTGGAACAACCATCATGTGGCTGGCACGTGCTCCCGCTGGAAGATGAAGAGACGATCACGCTTTGCTCTTCCCATCTCACCATGCAGTCGTTTCAGAAAGTGCAGCAGTTACCACGGAGGATCACAAGATTCTACAGTGTCAGAACCCCGTGAGGAACTGGAGAGCCACCGAGTTCCAGCATCACCCTCCAGGCATATGATCCTCCTTGGGAGTGATTCAGATGGCAACCAGGAATGGAAACTAAGAATTTTAGAAGAAATGGACTTAACTAAAGTAACTTTATATGCATCTACAGTCGGGTAATGTGTGATCAAGAAGCCAGCTATAACATTACAAAGATATGTACCCCCTTCTACCATCTCCCCCTGACAACAGACCATCCCCTTCAAGGGATCAGAAAGTCTTCCCTCTTGTTTTTCTTAAGGAAATGAGTCCAGAAACACTGGTCCTCCCCCAAGGCTATTTCAGTGAGTGGCAATCTTTTGATTGACCTCAGATGAAGGCGTTGTTCCTTTAAGTGGTACCAAGCTCTTCATTTAGAGAAACCACCAACTGCCAGGACACATTTAGCATCGGGCCCTGGTCCTGCTGGGCAAGTCTCAACAACAGATTAACACCCTCACAGGGAGCCCCAGTGACCATAATACAAATTCAACTCAAGTGCCACCCTAGAGGATGGGAGCCCACTTTCCTCATTCATTCTAAAGCCCTTCTAAATGAAATGGGTATTTTGGCAAACTAATTTTATTCAAAAGGAACTGAAAACCCCAAGAAAGGAAACAAAACAGCAAGTGGTCAAGGATGATGCTTTTTAATTGTTATTTTTATATCTTTAAAAAAAAAAATCAAAACATTAAAAACATTATCGACTTGTGCTGAAATTTCCTGTACAACAAATACGAAAACAATAAAATTTGTACATCTTTTCAAGATATTCAACAGTCACTTATTTGAAACACATCAACTTTTCCCTTCTTAAGCAGGCCCCAAATGGGAAAAAGAGTAGAACAGAAATGCAGGAGATGCAATTGCCACACAGTGGAGCTATCAGCCTGAAAAGTGAAACGCTTTAGATAAGTAACGACAAGAGAAAACACTGACCAAAGAGACAGGCAACTGTAACACAGAGAACATCAGAAGGCAGGGAAACGTTATTTGCAGGAATTCGAGTCACCTTGACTAAGACAGATCCACAAGGTAGTAGAGCATTACCTGTAATCCTCCTCCTCCTGCAGAGATGTCCCGTGAGGCATGTCCTACTTACTCACATCAACACTATGGCCCAGCTTCCTGTTTACAACATTTTAAGCCTTACCAACTTTTTCCACCTATACCTGGGATCAGCAGGTCATTTACTTCAAACTTCAGTCTCTTCTCAGTGAGTCAGTTTTGGGCAAACACATGCATGCAGTTGTATTAAAAATGGATACTCGTTAGATAATGACACAAGTGAGAATTTGGCACCTGCTTCCAACATCAAAACAACGGGACAGATACGTTTGGTTTCTGTAGGAGTATCTGGGCAATGGTTAGGCAGACACATACCATTCTAGCTAGTTTTCTGATGTTCTGCTGCAATATAACGCAAACACATGATCTAGCATAGAAGATTCATGTCCCTCTCTTCTGTGCCATATGAAACAAGGGCCGTCTGAAGCAAAAGAGCATTCAACCACCCTAAGGCAGCAAGTTCTTGGGAGACCTGGAATAAAGAATACTGGCTCTGTGCTCTGCACAGATGTGCAGTAATTAGAAGATTAAGAGAAAAAAAAAAAATAACATGACTGTAAGGGGCAGGCTTTCCTCCCTCCCAGCTCCTTTGGAATGGTTCTGTTTGGTCCGAGTGGTTTATCTTTGTTTGTCATCTGACAGCAGCTTAGGAAGAATGCCGGGTGAGAGATCCACTATGTGGACTGCCAGTTTAGATGGATCATTAGGATCATTATTTTTTTTTAATTTATTCATTTATCTTAAAGTATTTCAGAGAAAGAGAGAAAAAAAAATATATTCAAGAACGCACAAGTGGCTGCTACAAAAAAAAAAAAGCTGAAGTGCACTGTGGTTTGTCCTCCAGTTTTGCTCACACAGCACATCGCAATTTCACACCAGGTTGTAAAAAATTCCACTAGATATCTGTAAAGTTACAGTTGCGCACCAGGAATTCCTACATTTTCCTTCAGCTGACAGTGGATTCTGCGAGGTTGCCAGGTTCCACTGCAATGCCACATATACTCCTAGTATCTGTAGCTTTTTCTGACAACTCTGCTAAAACAAACAAAAAACAAACAAAAGCAGCAGAATTCCAGGGACTCTGGTTATTAAACCTTCATAAGATTTTCACCGCTTTATAGCTATTCTATAGCATTATTCATAAACTTCATATTCCTCTGCAATGCAACCAGTGCAATGATCCAAAGACCAACCNNCAACCCAAGACCACCCCCCCCCCCCCAACTACTTCGTAAGTCCTTCATTGGTAATGCCTTCATAAGTCTAACAGTTATGTACCAGCAAAATAAATCCAATCTAATCCCTGACTTGTAAAATCAGCAACTAGGGGTTTTCTGCTTGTTTGTTCTGTTTTTAAAAGGACCAGTTAAAACAGCAGCAGCAGTATATTGCAAACAATTATAAAACAATTACATTAGATCAATGAGATGCAGGCAGGTAAGATGTGTCTCAGTTTTGAATGGCTAAGACAACTGAGAAATTGGTGTTTACAGCAGACTTCTGTGCAACTTGTTTTGGTAGAAACAGTAAAGCCAGTCAATCTGTTTGGGAGTGCTTGACACTTGGAACCTTAGTTCGACATTTTCACAGATTTATATATTCGAGGAAAAACAACAACGATAAAAAGACACCAACCTGAGTAAAACTCTATTAGAATAGAGTGATCATTATTCACTAAATCATATATTGCACCTTTAAATAAATCATTGTAAATGGTATAAAAACAGGAGTATCAGCCAGGAACAGGGAGAAGCTGTTCTGTCCTTCATACACACCCCTCCCGCCCCCGCACACACATTCACATATTCTTTTGTTCAGTTTTTTTACTATCGTTAAAGCTCGGAGTGGCAGACCACACTCCTTTTCCTCTAGCAGAGGCACCAAAACTTTAAGGCAGGGGTTATTTGTGGTGAAATGCAAATACAAAGCTCACCTCCAAACTTCTGGAGAGTCCTGCCAACAGTGCAACTAGAGTTAAGTTTGACATAAGCCTTATTTAAAAATCTGTGTTCTCATTAAGAGTTTCAGTACAAAAATAGAATCTTTGCTGTTTTTTTCCTAGAGTAGCAACTAGAAAAGGCACACTTTCCAAGTATAAATGTCCATTTGAAGGAGCTGTTTGTACTCTTTTAAATAAAAAGGAACAGAGGAAAAAAAAATAAATCACAGAGGCACATATCTATTAGCTAAGTAACCAGATACAGTAGATAAAATATGTTCCTGAAACTTGTAATTAAATATATTAAAACAGCCCACAAGCCTGGTGTCTGTAAATGAAATCATATAAAATAGTAATAAAAAGCTTGTGTTATTATTTTAATGTTTAAATTCTAGTTCACCGTTCATACTGCAAATGCTATTTCACCTATCAGCACTGTTAAATTCCCAAGAAAAAGCAAGATTCCTCTGTTAACTTTAAATAGTTTTGCTTGGGGTGTTTTGTTTTATAGTATCAATCTGCGGCTCCTGCCAGCATTGTGTTTTTCCTCCTGTAGATCACATCTCAGAATGTGGACAGAACCGGAGAAGCCAGACATGAGACACTGCACACAATCCCGGAAAACATGAGTAGAACATCTCCCTTTCCTCTGCGCAGATAACACCTCCTGGAAACACTGCGTTCCTTCCAGACTATGCGTGGTAGCCATTGGCCTTCCCAAAGCCTGGCCCAGGTGTGAAATTTTCATAGATTGCCATTGCTGTCATGTTTTGGTAAATAAGATCGGTTTTCTTGTCTTTCTGGGATCTAATAATATCCATAACACACTGGTTTAGGAAGACGTACTGGTCCTGATGGGAGAAAAAGAAAAAGGAGGGTAACGTCATTCTAGAGAATACCTGATTTTGGAAGTAATTCTGCTCCTGAATATAGGTTTTGGGATGCACTGCACTGAATGTTATCACAGAGTATTTTTTGGAAGTTATATGTATAGTTCATAGAAAATAGGGCTGGAAAGGACCTCATGATGTCATCTGATCGATGCCCATTAAAAAACTAGGATCAAATTTACTGTCATGCCTTCTTAAAAGACTTTCATGATGGAGATTTTGCAGCCTTTTCCAAATCAGCTTGTGTTAATCCACACACCTTTTTGGATCAAAGTGATAATTTCGGCATGACCACAAAAGAAAAGATGCGCACCAAGACCACTCGACTCAAAATAATTCTGGCTCGCAACTATAAAGATAAAACTCACATGGGTAAAACAAGTTGCAAAACCAGATTTTTCAGGATTTGATTCTTTCCAGCTGCAAATGCCAGTCCTACAAAGTACTCTGTAAAGCAATTGCTCAGATGTACCACAGCCTGTGGCTGCAACTGCTGTTGCGGGAAGAGATGAGGCAGGAAGGAGGGAAGTTAAATAAAAGGCAATTTCAGATTGCTCCTTAGTGTCTCATCTTCCTGTAATTCGGAGCTACATCTTGAATTCACCTTTCCTGGATTATTACACACATTTGAAAAACGCGCTGCTGGATGAAAGACAGCCTTACCTCCGTTTGCACCATTAAAGGTCGGTGCATGCGAAGATCGTATACCACTCCGTACACATCCACAGTATTCTCCATTTCAATCTGCTGAATCAGGCGGTCAATGGCAATGAACGTCCCTGTCCTCCCAACTCCAGCACTGCAACGGCACGGGGGAAGAAGCTATTTACCACTTTCTCTCAACCACCTGCTCACCGGTGGCCTGATGAAAAGCCAGTGAAGCTAGGAAGATGCCTTCTATTTTTTCAGTGGCACAGGTACTGCAGGCCTCTGCAGACCAGATGGATGGTTTTTACCATCACCGATAGGGAGAGAGGACATGCTTCGGGGCTTCCCAGCCTTGCACATGCACAAAATTACATATCGAAGCACTTGAAAAGACAACTTTTTCAGCTACGTTTTCCAGGCAAGGAGAGACGGCCTGTTCTAATGACATTTTGTCTCATGTACTTTGCTACCTACATAGCATTGCTACACTTCTGAAACACAGGGCAAAGGTTTTAATTCAGCAGGGTGAATAGCCCAAGTTCTTAAACAAGGAGATTTTTTTTTCTCCCTTTTTTTTTTTTCTTTCCCCCCCGATCACATTGAAAAATAATTGTTCTTTAAAAAGACACACTTTTTCTTGTGGCTAACACAAACATGTTCCTCCTACCTGCAGTGTACCAGAGTAGGAGAGTCAACTGGATTTTGACTGCTGTACTCATGAACAAGGTGTCTAAAGTTGATGAGAAGGTCCGTTGTCTCTGGCACTCCATGATCTGGCCAGGAGGTGAAATGGAACTGGCGCACTGTGTGGCTCTCTGGTGTGTTGGACTAGATGAATGCACATTAAAACCAAAAGAAAACAGGCTTCAGAAGAGCAAAGGTAGGGCTTCCTGCCATATGTACTGGGCAAAGCTCAGCTTCATTAAAGATGCCTGTTACAAACTGTGCAGTAATTTGATCAATGATATTTCAGTTTCCCTCGTCCTTCCTCTCTGGTAGAGAATCCTTTGAAATAATTTCCTTTTACTTTCCACTCTACTGCAAGATCATCTCTGCTGCTTTACATTTGCTGGCAGAGACGGGGCTAATTGTTCAGCCTAGCAGATATTACAAGTATCTGCATAAGCCAAGGTTTGGTGCAAGTCTCAGGGAAACATGAGCTGCAGGATCACCGATAGGGCAATCAGCAGTTCCCATCAGCAGGCTGGATTTTGCTGGCAGATCCCTTTACGCCACAGGGAGGGTCTTACTGACAACTCATTCGCGCCTCTGGATACGTTACTAACACGCTGTTGTAGGAAGCCAGGGCATATGAACCAGCATATACATAAATATCACAGGAATCTTGTTGTCAGTAAATAGCATGAAAGATTTTAAATCAGACTTTTGGCAGAAAGCAGACCAATACATTCGAAGCCTCAAATTAAATTAAAGCACTCTTACCCTTTTCCTTCAGATAACTTCAAATTTGATTAAGTTTTAGTGAAATTACTATATTCTGGTACTCTAGTGTTGCTTGAATATGTAAGTCACAGTGATATCATAAACCACTTCTACAGATATTTATACGCGACTAACAATTGAAGGAGTACTCACCTTTTCTACAGTGAAGTCCCTTATTGTCCATTCTGGAAGGACAATCTCCGAGACCATTGTCACAATAATGTCACCATAGCTCTTGGATTGTTTGTCTGGCCAGTATTGCTCACATTTTGTCTACAACGACAGTTACAAGATTAGACATATTACACACAGCAACAAAGCAACTGACTTAAGTTTTAAGTAACACACCACCTGAAGCAGGGCTAGAAAGCACATCACCCCTTCCCAATGGCCTATGCCAAGGCAGGAAAAGCTCTACTAAAATTGTTCTTTAGGGAGAAGAACCCACCCTTAAAGGTAGCGATTCCACAACCCTCCTGAGACAATCTATTCTGGTAGTCAGCAGATATAAAATGGGAAAAAGCAAAAAAAAAAATTGGCTTTAATTTAGAAAACAGTCTTTCACTAAGTGGACGGTTGTTAAAGGAAAGTGGTCCAGTCTCCAACCTGTTAGGGTAACAAGAAAATTAGAAGAGATCCAACCACCTTCAAGAGACAGTTCAGTTTTAATAAAAACATACCCGGGCTTGTTCAACACATTTTGTCAACATAACAATAGAGTAGATATTCTTTTCCCAAATCATGCGCCAGAAGTCTTCTATGGTATTGGGTAAAGGACCCTGTGCAGCAATAAATGCCTTCTTTGAGTTATAGCCCTAAAAAGACAAAGAAAAAAACAAAATAAATACACACACACTGGCATCAACAAAACATAAAAAGCCATTTTTAAATGTCATTATGGTCCATTAAGCCTGCATCATAAAAATACATGTGATATTTCATTTCAACTAAGGAAAGAACTTACAGGCATATAGTTTGCGTTAATATAATCATCAGCAGCAGAAGTTTGATCTGAAAGTTTAACACGAGAAATATCATCTGCAGAAAGAAAAAAGGAAAAGAAAATTATGAATTTCGGAACTAGAACCTTTCAGCAAAATACTACATGGTTTCTAAATAATAGGTGGTTTAGAACAATGTGCATTTTAACAATAAGAATATAACTTTAGGAATCATAAATAGCAGTAGTTTAGAATTTTTATAATGAAAGATTTCAGAAAAATGAGTAGCTGGATAAAAATTCAGAATACTCAGCACAGATTTTTTTTTTTTTAAAACATGGTTTGGTTTTGCATATTTATATATTTTTAATCCAATACAAAATTTACTGTGGTTTTAATTATTGGCAAAAACTAGGCAATGTGTCTCCTGCCACTATTGCAGCTGATGTTTTTCCTCCAACACATCCTTAAGTACCCGTCCCTGTTCACCTTCCAATTCCTTCCTATGCTCTGCGGTGCTGGGGTGCCTGCAGACAACTTGGCAGGGCTTAGGCTCTGAGTTTGCCTGCAGAGCTGGCCAGCAGGGTCTTAATATTTCTCATCTGTCTGTCCTTAGCCAACCATTAACCTCTTGTTTTTTCAATCTGGACTGCAAGTTTCTCAATCTGGACTGCAAGTTTCTCACAAATGGAGAATGAAAATTATTTAATTAAGGGAAAGTTCTTTAAGGAGATTTCTCGAGAGGAGGTTTGGGAACTTTAGGGACAATTCTTGAGGTTTGCTCTTTAGGTTTGCTTACACAGTGATTTTGGGAAAGCAGCAGCCCAAATCCATGCATTTGGAAATTGAGGACATTAATCCCTCTTTGAAACCTCTGGGTACTATTGAGGCCAGATTAGCCAAACCCGAAGTTTTTCACCTAAAAACTCAACCAGTAAAAGACGCAAAACCAAAGAGAGTAACTCACATGGTAAGACATTGTTGTATCTATTTTTTCCCCTGTTCTCAGCAAGCTCAGCAGCAAATTTGGGCTGATGAACACCAGCAGACTTGAGTTCCTACAATAAAATGAGGATTCATGAGCATCTGGTCCTGGTTTAGGAAACATACATACATGACTGAAACAGGCAAATACTCCAAACTCTCCTGGCCTGTGCTGTAAAAGTAAGCATGTTAAACTGGAATAAGTGACGATAAAAATCAGCTTTTTACAGAGTGGGAGGGTAACAGGCAAACCTACTAGAGAAGGGATTAATACAGAATGCAGGAATAGTAGCATGTTTAAAACCCAGAGATGGGCTTTAAAAGCCCAGAAACAGTTTTGCAGAAATACACAACACCGACATGAACTGCGCACTCATTCTGACCCAAGGCAGTGAACTACTTCGCACAAGCTTTGCAGACATTACAGGGAGAAAAGGAGCAAGTGCATCTTGAAAGGACTGAAGGAAGCAAAATCTGAGAGGAAGGCATGGAGAAGAAGCAGCCTGCAAAGTACAATAAGAGGGACAGAATTTGATATGGGAAGAAGACAAACAATTAACAGGTTCAAAGAGATGGAAAAAAAATGGGATTCTTTAACAGCAGACATAACAACACAGAATCTTTACTGACGCTCGATTCCTGTCTTTTGTACCTTACAACAATTGAGCTTTAGCACATTTCATAGAAAAACAGTCATGGTCACTAAGGAAATCATAATTGCTGTTTCTTTGACTGCTCCTTCGAGCTATTCACAGGTGTGGTTTGCAAATCACACCTACGCATTCAAGGAGTCAGTCAGCAATATTAGCGAGAGGCCTGTCTTGCTGTGTAGAAAAAAAACACAACCCTGAAGATAAAAAAAAACAAAGTGCAAAGAAGTTAAATAGCTTTCCCTAGGCTAACTCTGTAGTGCAACTAGGGCAAGGGCTCTGGAGATCCTGGCTCTGGTGAGAGCTCTGAGCAGAAGGCCATGCTATAAACTCACAGGTAGAGATAATGGTTCAGGACGTGAAGTATTTATCATGCACTTCAACTAAATTTGGAGTTGAATCAGGGAAGGGAAAGCTTTACATGCAGCTTAATAATCTCTATAATAAAGGTCCTTTCTCTTCCCCTTCAGTAAGCCTCGCGTACGCTCCATAGGAAAGCTAATCTGCCTTTCCAAAAATGTTTGCAATGAAGCTCTTTCCACTGAGGGCACATACCTCATACTCTTCAGCAAAACCACAGTTGGAGTCAGCTTGCTGCTTCTTAAAGTAGGACTCAAAGTTCTCCACTTTAATCATTTTTGATCTACGATGAGAAAAGATATGTATCGGTAACTGGTATTACGTAAATAAACCATGAGTTCAGTTAATGTGTTAGAAAGCGTACTTTACTTACTTCTTGACTCTTCAGGGGAGGGTGGGGGGAAGAAAAAAAGGTTGATTAGACACATGCAGCTGTATTTTTCACTATGTGAATCTAAGAACAAAAGCATGACTGTTAGTAGCAGCCACAAAACTGCGCATTTACAGGGGACAGAATATCAAGCATAGCATTTAACTGATCTGTTAAACCAAGGACGCAGCACATCCTTCAGGAGAAGGATGTCACAGAAGGTGTCAGTCAGCTGCTTCTGTGCTCCCACCAGATTGTCCCACTCCCTGGTGTTTTTTATGTCAGCTACCAAAGTCTACACGGGTGGGACTTCATGGGACGCTCCAGCCATGCCCTTCCATCAGCACAAAAATTGGTGCAAGAACCTATAACGTGATTCAGTTGCACTGCCTGTGACTTCCAATATATTGTGGCCGGCTTTTACTACCTCAACATTATCCAAATTAATGGCTGAGCACAAAGTAGTCATAAAGGAAAGGAAAATTCAGGCCACCGTGAAGAATTCTGCCTATGTGCACTTTATCAACAATTTGGATTGTTTCCTTCAACGTGCACAGATGCCTGTGTTTCATAATAATAACAGTGATTCAAGAAGTGAGCACTCAAATCCCTGTGGCAGCTCTAGATGTCTTGATCAATATGACTATTTTTAGTCTGCAGGCTGGAGTCTTTAAATTCCATGAAGAATTAATACTGCAAAATTCTATATAAAGCTGCACAGAAAACAAATATCAGGGTTCAGAGTAAGTTTTTCAAATATCACTTGAGCTCAGAAAACAATGTGTGAAAGGATATGGACTTACTTAATTGGAGAAAAGGACACTTCCGTATTTCTTTTATCTTTCCTATAAGGAAACAACACAACAGGTTCACAGTGGAACTTAATGGAACGTGTATGAGATTCTGATGACAGCCATTTCCTGTGCCTGTTCTGAACAATGTCTTTTAAAGCATCTCATTCTGTGCAAGAAAACACTCCTGAGGCAAACCTTACGCCTGCATTAAGAATAAAATACTTCGTCCTTCATTCAGCGATGTTGTGCAATGGGACTGTTTCTTTCTTTCTGTTGGAACCTGAACACAAAGCACATAATTTGGTGGAAGAAGTACATCCAAGAGATCTGCACGGTTAACTAACATCTCCGGAGAATTGTTACTAATCCCAGAATCCCTACAGTAAGTGGTCAACAGTGATGTGTCAGCAGTATTTAAAGTGGTGGCTGAATGAAAATAAGTGTTCCGAGCTTTAAGGGAAGCTCTTCTCGTTACTGTCCACAGCTACTGGACACACATCTAAGAGTAACAGCAGTTAATCAAAGAAACTAAGAAAACTGGACTAAGGACCCTACAGCAAACTCTTTTGGCAGGTTGTACCACATGATCAGAAGTAGGAAGAAGCCCCTGTGGACTTCTAAGTCCCAGATTATTTGGAAAAGACTGGAAACTGAGAGACCACCAGAAACCCTAGGCAACTCATCAGCTTCTGGAAAACTCCAGAATGGGAGTTTCACGTGACAGACCATCAAGCAACTAAAGAGTGTTATTAATGGATATTTTCAACTAAAACCATCTAAGAAACAATTACATATGTCTTCTAGCACAATGATTTGTGATGTTTGCTCACTTCTGACTGAATTACTTCATCAGCATGCATGCATTCAGAAGAGCTAAACAAAACAAATCTTAAGTCATTAGTTTGTAACTATGGGGGTGAACAAGGTCATTTAACTAGCTTGACGCATCAACTCTAATCTGCAACACACAAACAAGATTTTTACTAGAATATGTTTTAAAGCATCAAGACAGAAGTGTATAAAACAGGAAGAGAGGCATTTTTAGGAGAAAAATATAGAAGTGAAATACTGGTGTTCCTCATCACAACAAATACAATAATGAACACACATTACCTTCTCCTTCTCCAGAACATGAAACCCCCTATAGCAACTACAGCCAGTATAGCTAAAAGGCATCCAATAACAGCTCCAGCAATAACACCTGACAAAAGAGAGCAAGTATTTCTCATTATTACCTCTTTAGTAATAACCTAACTCAACCAACATGTTACAAGAGAACCTTGCAAGTGACAGAACACACTCCACTCTGCTAAACATCTTTTCTTTACTCTGTCCTTTGGCAGGACCAGTATTGAAAGCTCATTAAGAATAATACAACAAGGATGATAAATTAATAAAAAATTGGGCTCAAAGGACCAGTATTTGCATTCCAACACACCCGATTCTAATTTACCAGGACTGTTAGAACATCAGCTGCTTTTTACTACTTGTTTCTGTACCAAAGTCTCACTGCGCCATCCAATTCCTTTTAACATGCCATAAGTAGCAGAGCTTTTGGTTATTCCCATAGTGAAAGTCATACATGGAAAAAAGAGGTCACCCGCAGCACAAGCAAGGTGTCAATTTACAGAGCAGTGTCACTGCAAAGCTAGAAAGGAACAATCCATCACAGGGAAACCAGCGAGTTTTTTTGCTATTATTAAACTTGCCATAATTAAGGAATCCCCAAACAGCGTGTATGTGCCAAGCCGCCAGTCTTATATTTGACATTAACTATACCTGGATCCTGGGGTAGCAAAACTGCCTCAGAACAGGGTGAAAATGATACGTAACTATCTTCCCCCACAATGATGTTGGCCATAGTAAAGGTTATACGAGTGAATCCTGCAACACTTGCCCTGTTGATAAAGGAGAAGAAAAAAACAACAGGTGCATTATATGGTTTTAAGAGCCTTAAGCAAGACCTGTAATCTTCTCATTAGATGATCTTTTAGATTTCAACTGCAGCAAAATTAACCAAACAGCAGTCTAAGATAAATACCTGTATGAACGAAGTGGAATCAATGGTCCGTTTTCATAGCCATACATTGTGTTTCCCTTGCCTACATTCACGATGTTTGTACCATTCTGAGAATGGAAAGAAGGTGGTTTTGCCTGCTCTGTATCTATAACATATGTTACATAGGTGACTGCCGTCTTCTTCTTGAAGTCTTTGTACGTGTTGTTCAATTCAGACTTCAGAGACCCACAACCTTCAGGAAAAAACAAGGATGTATATATATGGTATATGTCACCCACTGATTTTGTATCAATCAGCACAGTTGCTGAGATGGTAAATACAGTGTGTCACATTGACCACAGCTGTCGTTACTCCATAAATACTGCCTGAAATGGAAGGCTGAGCGCAACAGACAACCTCAGAAACCTCTTCTGCTGCAGTGCAATCTACTGAACTACCTCCCTACTCCCCAGTGTTACTTGTTTTAATCTCCTTTTGGTTTTACTTCTACCATATATAGTGGAGCTTCTCTGTAAATGTGCATTAGTGGTGGATGCTGGTGTCATCATGGACAAACTTCACTAGACAAGTCATTCATATCCACACACATTCCATCAACTACCATCTGTAGAGTACAAAGCAAACAGTGTAGAAAAAGTCATTTGGTATCTGGTAACATTGTGCTACCCAAACACCATCAAGCCTCATTCAGGGTGACACTAAACTCATCCTGACCTATAATTCCTTGCTGTGTCTTACAAGAAGTCTCACACCTAAACCCTAAGAGATGAAAGAATTAATTTTTGCCTTTTCTTGACATAGACAAGCATTGGACAAAACAGTGATGAGAACAGTTTCTCTTCCAGAAGACTAAGAACGTGCTACCGCAGTCAAACAATGACCAACAGGACACCATCTACAGAACAGCATCACTTTACAGTGTCTGTTGTTAGAAGATGAACCCTAGAAACAAGGCAGATTATACAGTTGACGCACAGGCGATGCAAGAGGTAATAAAGCAGCTCAAATTAACAGTTATCCAAGAACTCAGCACATATGAGACTTATATACAAGGATAAGTCAGGCTGGAAAAGGCTGAGTGAAAACAGTGGCTTTCTGAAAACAAGGACTGATCTGACTTCAAGCAATAGTCAGCTTTTTCTCTATCCATTTAACACCTATTTAGAGTTTAAAATGTAATGCTGTCTGATAAATTGTTTCACACAGCTACAAGAGAATACCATAACTTCTTACCTTGTTCTTCTGTTGTGATCATTACGGCATAGGCTTTTAATGGTCCATTCACTGATTCAAAATCAGAGAATTCAACAGACAATGAGCTGTGACTGACTGCTTTGACTAAAGGAGCTTTGCTTGGAGCAGGTGGATCTAAAAATAGAAATATTTTTTAGTACCTTAATGACTGATAAAGAAAAGTTTTCCAAACAAGAACATGCTGTAATACTGATGCTGTTCATATAATGCACATTTGTTGCATGAATGTAGTGTTTTATTCATAATCTGTAGGCTGATAGTGTACTGCATATCCAGTTTGGTATTCTGCAATCGTGAAGTTAGTATTTTGATCCTATGAATATCTTTCATTCTCAAATCTTAATGCTTACCAGTAATGCTCGTGTTGCACATTTTCTGTACTGGAGGGCTTTCAGAACTGTTTGAAAGAGTTGCAATAGTAACAGTATAGGTGCTGAAATAATCTAAAGATGGTGTTCTGAAAGTTTCCTCTGAGCCTCCTCTCATGCAGGGCGGAGTCCGTTCTTCTTTTTCCCATGTATCATTAAAGATCTTAATTTTGAAGCCAGAATTGTTACCGGAAGGACATTCCCACTTAAGCATTAGGGAAGATTGCTTGGCCACCATTTCACAATGAAATGAATTCACTGAGGCAGGAACTGAAAAAAACCCCCAAGAATAATAAAAAAGAGGAGTAAGAAATCAAGTATTGCAGTAAATAGAAAAAGCTGCCCATTTGTAAGTTCTGTGTATAAATGTTTGTAAAACTTCAGTATTCCTTTCCACTTTTAAAAAGGTGAAGCTGCTGCCTACAAGGACTTGCTACCCTATGAGGAAGAGAAGTATTTAACACATGAAGTATGGTTGATGGTTGGACTAGATGATCTCAGAGGTCTTTTCCAACCTTAACAATTCTATGATTCTAAGTACATAGAACTATTCTGTACTCTCTAACTCCTCTGCAGACAGGTTTACTGAGAGAACTTAGGCTGAATATCTGTCAAGATCAGCAAAGTTTTCAAAATACTGTTCAACCATTGAACATACTACTCTAAGAAAAATTTTACAGTAGTGTGTAGATTTACACTAACTCCCTATATAATTACATAAAACACTTAGTGGCCAACAAGTAAGAAACCAAATATAAGCTCTGTGCATTAAGAACACAGCAGCAGCCATCCTTAAGAGCAGCAACTACAACATCTCAGTTTGTGTGAGAGTCCTATAGGACACGATATAAAAATTGCAACCTTATGACCAGATACAAAAAGATATTTAAAAAGTTAATGTAGCAGTAACACTGAGCAGAAAGGTCCCTCTAAACTAAACATCTTCTAAAATTTGGCCTTCAACACCAAAACTCTTGCTAGCTTCCACAATTGTAACACACATCAAATTTATATCCTCTCTTGATAAAAGAAGTATTTGGTACTTCCAAATCCAGGGGTAAAAGGCTAAATTATTTTGTTATTAAAAAGGTGTATTATTTTAAGAAACCGAGGAGAAGCAGAATTGTGCACCAGAAGAAAGAGATTTAGTTAAAAGATAGATGTGAGTGACTGGGACTTATTTCTACTGCATTTTATAAATATTTCTTTTCCTTCAGTAACACTGTCAGCTACTCCTACAAATATGGTAAAATTATAGAAGGTTCCAGGGTTTACGACTCCGGTGACACTGGATGTCTGATATCTAGAGGTGGAACCATGACTTTGGATCTCTATCCTGTAGCTGTAGTTAGAAGTACTATCATCTGCACTCCATGGGAAAAATCGGACATCAGCATACTCTGCCCAGATACAGAAAATGGAGCTGGGCTCTGTGAAAGTCAAGACGAGACTCCATCAATGCTCATGAATTTTTGCTGACAAACACAGACATTAAAAGCAGAGTCACAGCCACGCTTCCATGTTTTAGACAGACTGAGCATTACGAGTAACCAAGTAGCACATTCACAGACCAGAGAATCGCTTAATGTGTTCATCCTGGGGCACTTCTGGAAACCCCACTGAGGAGCTCTGGGACAGATTCACTTCACCGCAGTTAAAATGTGACAAAACAAAAGCAAGGACACAGGAGCACATATTCACAAGGGGGAAAACCGGACACAGTGCTTAACATGAGGAACACAGGAGCACCTCAACATTCTCCTCTCTGCTGACAAGCTGAGCAGAGAAGCGTGCCTGAGAGCCACCTAGCCCAGTGCTGCCCACAGCCCAGCTGCAGCCACAGGCCCCTCCAACAGGGGAAGTTCCACAGGCACAATGCACTGTGTAGGAGCCCTTCAAACTAGGAACCTGAAGGCTTCATCAACAAGGAGACAATGGCAACAAAACCTCCTACAGAGCCCCCATCCACACATTAACATTGCTGACTGCAGGTAGGCCATGTGCAGCACTTCTCCCCAAAACAGTATTGTATTTCGACCCTCAGGCAGGTAGGTAGAGCCCTGTCCTGCACAGCAAAATGCAACCTACCAGAACAGAGCGGCAAAAAACTGTGACTTACTTGTATACA
>VZTL01038796.1:13226-31023 GCA_013400535.1 Scopus umbretta
GCCATTTCTGCTTGGGGTGCTTCTGAGCTTTCGCTAGGCTGGGGGATGCAAGGAGACTGGCATCGCTTGAACTGTCTTGAGTGCTTCCAGAGTTTTGCTGTTTATGACCAGTGGGTTCAAAATTAGTTTAGTTATATTTCCTTGGAGGATGTCAGTCTTTTGGGATATTCAAGGTTGAAAATTTCTTCCTTTTTGTCATTGCTATAGTATAAATGGGTTGTGCTGTTGGCTTTGCAGCCACTTTTGATAACTCAGCTGATGACCAGAGGGAGAATTTAAGTATGGGCAGTCCTAAAGATTGGTTGATGTAAGTGAAGTAGGCAGTGGATTATTTTTGGCACCAAGGAAGGTATTTAGTTCTTGTTAATTATGTTTAAATAGTGCCTTCTGCCCCCCATGTTAATTGGGTTTGAGACTGCAAGTGAAAACAATTCATTTTGTGCAGATGCTTTTAAGGAAGTATTTCTCAAGCCATTGTGATGAACAATCTTAAAATGTGGAAGTAGGATAAGTGTAAGGGAATCAAGACTTAGAGACAAAGCATTCCAAGTGTACTGTGGGAATATAGATAAACTAGATGGTTCAGGTCCCAAAAGACCCAGCTGGAGACATGGTTCCTTGGTGCTCCCACAACGTATGTTCTTTTTACCACATCTAGATTCTCTTAGACCAAGTAAATAATGCATATGGAAGAGTGTTGCAAGCTGTCTTTGAGGTTTCACTTCCTAATGGTGGTGTTTTCAGTTTTTGCTGGAGAAGATGCTGATACTACTCTTTGCTTTCTGCTCAAGTAAGCTTGTGGGCTTTGAGTACTGGTAGTGTAACTGGTCATTTGAGCTTTCCAAATATAGTAAATGTTAATTATGTTTGGCTTAATTGCAGTCTGATCTGATTTGGAGCCCATACCTGTGACTTCCGTTGTCTGTATTTAAAAACAAAAATCTATCCTTTTGAATCTGAGAGGTTGTCGGTGATATGCTGAAGTCTTAATAGAGTGAAATGCAGTTGAAGATAGCAGAAAACTACAATTCCCTATTTGTGTTGAGGTTTACTGCCAGGCTAGTCCCAGTAACTGTTCCTATGACAAAAAAGACCATTTGTTTATCCTCTTAGTTTAAAAATTTACTTGCTTCTGTAGAGGCAAAAATAAAAGTGCTTGCCCTACTTCTTGCGTTTCTGAGTTTTGTAGTCCAATTTGTACTGTTTGACACACTGTGCACACACGGAGTATTTGGTACTGGCTGCCGATCCCTTATTTTTCCCCATGAATGGCTGCATGACGATGAGACGAAAGCGTGGGGAGATGAGATGGGTAGAAGCGGAGGATGAAGGCTTTCCACGGGCACGTTGTGTTGAATAAGGTGAGAATACTGTAGGGTGGTTCTCTGAGCTTGATGATTCTGCGTGGCAGCACGGGCCTGCGGTATGTCACCCAGGCCTGGTATGAACCTGGACTTTTGCACAGGCAATGAAGCATCTAAGATACCACGTTAAGTCATTGGCACGGATGCAGCGACACACGTGAGGCTGGATTCTAGGTTATCTGCTGGTCTATATCTAGTTTATTTTAGTTACGATGACCACTGCAGGTGGGTTGCTGGAGCCAATCTCTTGAGAACATTGTAAGTGGATGCCGTGTGGCCTGTGGGTAGAAGTAGGGTGAATTGAAGTAGCGAAGATGCTGTTGAGAATGCTAGTGGGGCGAGCGCATGAAGTGCTTGAGTGGATGGATCCCACTGGAAGTAGAACTTGTTAGCCCGTCGTCCTGCATACTGGGGGGGCGTTGGTATATTTTTCTAGTTTGTTGCTTAGACGCCTTTACCAATTCCCTAGATTAAAATAGGAGTATTCTTTCTAAAAGCAGGCTTCACTGAACAAGCAAGGGCCCTTAGACTTACAACAAAATAAACATGGTTTAAAAACTCCTGAGAATCTTAAATGGTATACTTTGTTAATTGAGTTCCCTTCCCTGTCCTAGGAGTAGCAGAACGTTTTATGGTCCTGGAGGATGGAGTTAGGAGAGAGCTTACTGCTTTAGCCTTTAAAGCTGAGCTCTTGCATTTGCCAGCAAGTTACTTAAGTTTTTGGTGCATACAACAACATTGTAACAAAATGTTTCAGTGTTATTAAGTGCTGCAACATCTCTCTGAGCAAGTTTGTTGCCTTAGTGCCATCTCTCTCACAAAGCCTTTCTAAGACACCTGATACTGTGCTGCTTTTTAGATCCGTGGCAATTCCCCCCGCCATCTTCCCTGCTCCTTTTAACAGACCAACCAACCAACCAAGAAAAAAAAAACCCTAAACAAACAAAAAAAACACCCCAAAAACAATGACAGGGATTGTATTATAAGGGTTTCCTAGTTGCTTTTAGGTATGCCTGTACTGTGTAGTGCACTGTAGTGTAGAAACACTCCAACTACTAGTGCGGAATGGGGCTGACTGGGAATCAGAGGTAAAATAATGGTCTGCCATCTCATGGCTAATTAAGCAAGGTGCAGCATTTCACTGGGGTGCCTAGTTGTTTGCCTGGTCCAACTGTGGATAGGGCCGGTTTTGCTGCCTCTGCCGCCTTCCTTGGGGTAGCTGGAGAATCTCATCATGATGGTTTCATGGAGCCATGCTGAAGTAAGCTCAGACTCTGTGCCCCTTATTGGCTTGTGCTTGTCCACTTGCAAATTCTAAGATAAGCATTTTACAACTCTAAAAAAAAGAGGCTGAAAAACTAGGAGAGAGGCCAGGGAAAGGCAGGTGCATTCAGTAGCTCCACAGTTGCTCAGCTGGGTTGGGGTCAATGCGGCTTAGTTCTTATTCCTCTGCTGTAATGATGAGAAATCACTTAGTTCCTCAGAGGGATGCTCTTGCTGATCATAGGCTGTCAGTGCATTAATTACTGGGCTTGCACTTTATAGTAACTCTTTTAGCAGTTCATGTGCTCTCAGTAAGTATCATTTAGTTGGGAAAATAATGCTTGTTTAAACTTAATGCTGTGTGTCAATTTCTAGTTTGCTACAACTCCTTTCCAGGAGGTATTTAAAAGATTTCTTAGGTTTATGAAAGTCCAGTTGCCATAGGAATGACTGCTCTTCCATTTCAAAATGGCAAAGCTCTGTGATTTTTATTGTCACATTTATATTCTAACCTTTTTCTCTTTTACGTTACCTAGTGAAAGAACAGCTTTGGTGTTGAAGAGAAACCTTGGAAAGGAATGGGCCCTGTTCTCTTGAAGCTGTTCGCCCTGATTCCAGGAATGCTGTAGAGGTTAGTAACGTGGATGCTTAAGAGCTTTTGTAGAAATTGCCTTTTGATTTGTAATTGGCACACTCTTCAATAAATTCTGTGTGAAGCAGTTAATTTGCCTGTCACAGAATGAGAGTTAATACAGGCGCTGTCAGAACACAGTCAGTTTTTAATTGCTCTACCCAAACAAAATTTAGGGTTTTGTTTATCTGTGTAGATGCTGTAAAAATACATAGCTGGGTGGTCACAGAAAGTTGTGTGGTGTGATGCATGCTCAGAGTCAAGCTGTGTTAAACTTGGAGTTTTTAATTAATAGGTTTAAAAAAAAAAAAGGTGAGACTGATCATAATACATGATTATTTTTTGAGTTTTTCAAGTCTCTCATTTTTACTTTGAGAGAAGAATACTCCTGCTCTTCAGTAGAATGACAAGCTGGTAGACCTCCGTTCTGTATCCACACAAAAGTAAAACTATCAAAGGGGAGGGGAGACTATACCACACTCTACAACTTCCTGAAAGGAGGTTGTAGCAAGGTGGGTGTTGGTCTCTTCGCCCAAGTAACTAGTGATAGGACAAGAGGCAATGGCCTCAAGTTGTTCCAGGGGAGGTTTAGATTGGATATTAGAGAATATTTCTTTACTGCAAGAGCGGTGAAGCGTTGGAACAAACTACCCAGGTAGGTGGTAGAGTCACCATCCCTGGAGGTATTAAAAAATCATGTAGATGTGGCACTCCAGGACGTGGTTTAGTAGGCATGGTGTTGTTGGTTTGATGGTTGGACTAGATGATCTCTGAGGTCTTTTCCAACCTTAATGATTCTATGATTAAATTCAGTAATGCTTTTTTGTTTTGCTGGTGAAAAATTAATGTAGTAAGGGAAATTTGATGAAGCTGGGGAGTGTGGGGGGAGAGGTAGGCATGTTGAAGTGCTTCTAAGCAAAGAAGTGAATTTCCATAGGAGCAGTTGTGTTAAAACCTATTAAACCTGTCTGGTTAGTGTAAAGGATTTCTAAACTTCGTTGGCGTACTTTAAAAGCATAGGTGTGTGTGGTGTGGCTACTGAAGAGTGATGTCCAAGCTTTGCTACGACACCCTTTAACATATAGACCCTTTTGGAACAAGTAGGAAAAAAAAACCCAAACCATAGTGGAAGAAATGCTGTAGCACATCACAGACACAGAAGGTCAAGAGGTGACCTGGTGGAAAAAGACGCGTTAGTATGAGGAAATGCTAGTTGGGAGTTGTTCTTTGAGGTATGTAGAGCTTAAGAATTGTTCCTGTAAGTGGTGCCATTTCTTATGGAGAGCTTTAGTTATTCATATGTTCTCACCATCTTTCTTTTAGCTGGTATAAAACTGAGAGTTATAAGGTGTTCAAGGTGAGGTATCACTTGTAATTTAACAAAAACACACAGAAAGAACAAAAACCCCAAAACACATTCTTCATATGAAATCCTGCATTCCAACATCAGTGCTTTCATTCTAGCTCTGTGCTGCTTCTTTAGTCTGCAATGTTTTATTCACTAACAAAAAATTAAAAAAGTCTGTCCACCAGGGGGACAGAAATATGCCTTTTTTTTTTTACTTTCATAAAAAATACCTTGCTCCCTTTAACCTATTGTATTTAGATTTTAATTTTTATAAATATATTCTGTTTTATGGAGAATAAAAGATGAAAGGCTCGTCTCCTCATCTCATTAGTCTCCCTCTTGACTTAGTAAAAGCAGTTTCACGCAGACTGTGGAATGCAAACTGTTCTGTGAGTCTGTGAAGACTGTCTTATTAGTATCACGATCTGCTGTTCAGATACTTACGTAGAAAATACTTCCTTGGCACTTTATGCATCCTGTTCTTCCAGTTCTGAGGACATGCAAGAACTGGCAGAGCTTATTAGCTTGGGTTTAGTGCTGCTGTTTTTATATTCCTTTCAGACCTAAGCCTACTATGTTTGGTTTGGTCAGGTTCTCCATGGGGCCATGTTGAGTTTCTTTCCAGCTGTGGCATGACTTACCTGCAGCTACATGGATAATAGTAAAAGTTGTGATGCAGTTTATAAACACAGAGAAGATAATGAGGTAAGGGAAGACAGCCAATCAACATGAATTTGTCAGGGAGAAAATTATATCAAGCTGATTAGTTTGCTTCCTTGACAGATAAATTGGATTACTTCATAAGGGAGGGAAGGGATAGAAGTGGTACAACTTGAAGTGTGTAAGGTTTTGAAGGATGTTCTTCTGAATGTAATACATGTAGTGATTTTTTTTTTTTTTTAAAATATGGGATCTTTCTTAAATCACTGTACTGCAGGAGCAAAATTTGTTAAAAATGGTTCAGTGGCACAGTTAATAGGGATTCAGGATCACCTGGAAAGGCATTTGAAGTAGGCTTCCTTAGTAGCTTGCCATGCCTGGATTTGTCAATAATGGCATCCGTGGTTTAGATGATGGAGTTGAGTCTACTTACAAAATGTGCAGATGATGTCAGTTTGGGAGTAGGCAGTATGCGCACCACAAAGGGTTTGTATTAAGGTGTTTGACTTTGTAACTGGGGTAAGCTAAGTGTTTGTGTGTGCTTGTTTGACCTGACTCACCCAATGTTTATTATAACACAGTAATTTAGTCAGTGTATATAACCTAAGTATATTGAGCTTACTGAGTTGGATGGCCTCTTACAACAGTCTTTTGTTTGTGGTACTTTTCTATCCTTTAGTAAAATTACAGCACTGAAACCTAGTACTTGAATGGAAGTGGTTGTTACCTTAAAAAATGGTGTATCTGGACTTGAGGTCTTGGAACACCGCTGAGTTACACACACAGAAGGTTAGCAACACTCTTGGAAAGTCCCAGGATTTTTCTCTTGTGCTGGTAGGGAGCAGAAGGTTAGGCACTATGGAGTAGGCAGCTGCTCTTGCAGGCTTCTAGCAGTGCCACCTCCCTGCCTTTCCACTGATGGCATAGCAAGAGATCCAGATAGGCAGCTAACACCAAGGTTGCCTGCCTCTGTTTGGTCTCCATAATGCAGCTAAAGCAGCTTGTCTGGGCTGAGAAAGCAGGCTGCTCCTGCAGCCCCTCTTCTCTTTTTGCAATTTTGTGTGCACAGTCCAAAACATATGCTGCTGCCTGAGTGGCTGTTTGAGGTTCGGGAAGGATGGAGGGGCAGGGGGCCAGGGAGAAGTGGTGCTTGAAGTCTTCACGATGTAGATTGTTGTTTGGCCTGTTGAAGATGTACATGAGGGAAAAAAACTTCTGTATCCTTTTTGCTAGGTTGCTGGAGGAGTTAGTAGTGCTTCTCTCGGAATCTCAAGCCTTTTTCCTTGTAGGACTTTGCCCTAATGTTTGTTTATTTGTAGTAGTTGTATGAGTAGGGAGGAGTGACCATATTTTTTAAGAACTTTAGTAGAATAAGATATGAAATGTGGAAATAATTGTCGTCTGGGATGGTGTTAGAGAAGTCTGACATACTGCTTTGTTTTAAGCTCCCCATTGTAGAATGGGATGTTTGTGTGCTATGCTTTTGGATACACAGTGAACTTCCCATAGTTGTCAGGTTATCATTAATTTGCTGGCTTCCTCAGAGGTAAGCACCAATATTTCACACTGGTATTCACAGTAATTTTTGCTAGCGATAGATTAATGCCTAAAACTCCCTTTGACATGTTCCCATGGGGAAAAAAAATTATCTCTGTTGAGGTTAATTCTATGGAGAGCTGCTCTGTGCTTCCGGAATCCCTAATGCTGTTTTCCTAACTTCTTGGAGTATGGCTCTTTCTCTTTGGTATCCTAGCAAATGTTTTTCTAGCAAAACTACAAACTAAATTGTTAATAGATACATCTTAGCATCAGAGACCTGGTGCACCACTGGTGTAATTGGAATAGCAAGAATGCTTTGAATGTTTTGTGCTCCATCTTATGTCCCAAATAGAGGGTATTGGAAGAGCTACTGCTGATAAGTGATTGTTGCGAATATGATTTTTTTTTTTTACATGACTTTGGTTTAGCAGCAATTTAGCATTTATTAGTATTTTTGAGATAGATCACAGAATTCGGTTGTATAATTCTTAACAGCACTTAAGCATCAGCCAATTTAACAGAGCAATTCAATGGAGTTTATTACAAAGTAGCAACTTACTTAGATTCGAGAATGGCAAGGGTCACCCAAAACTTACAGCAGGGTGGTACACACAGATGGGGTTTAAATCAAATCACGCAGACAGACAAACAGCTCTGAGTCAAATTGCACACACACACAGGCAGACTAACAGCTTTGAGTCAAATTGTACACACACATCCCCCTCAAGATCAACCTGTGATTAAAATTTCCCTTTTCGTGAGTTTCATTAATTACTCACTTTTATGTGCCGGCATTCATCAACGGACAGTTGGTGAACCTCGCAGAATCAGGCCTTTGAGCCCTCGCGAAATCGTCAATGGACGATTCTTCAAACCTCATGAAATCTATCCAGCTCAGGGGTAGATACTGGGTCACGCAGCCCGCTGCAGTCCCAAAGAGCTCAAAAGGTGTCCTTTTTGGATTGGTATTTATAGGATCTCGAGATGATTGACTTTGGTCAGTATTTTCCATTCTGGCCACAGTTTGTGCCGAGTCATTCTGGTATACGATTCAGGCAGCAGATGGCCCAGGTGTGGACAGGGAGTGCTTGACACCCAAGTCACTGCATTTGTGACCAAGATAACTGCACAACAGGGCTTACCCTGGGATCTCGGAGCGGGCTGGGGGGCTGCACCACCACAGTGATAGCTTGTGCAAGGCAAGCTTTAGGCAGTCCCGTGGAAAGACTCTAGGTCCCATGGATTGAAACAAGCTGGAGGCACATTACTGTGCCTAGTTTTAGAGCTTTCTCTTGTTTGATTATAACTTCAAAAGCTGCCTGGGAGAAATCTCAAAGGCATGTTCCTGTAGATGCAGCAATAACTGTTCAAAGTGCTGGAAGGCAAAACTCTGATGTGCAGCAGTTTTTATAAGTGAGGAAATAACAATGTAGAAGAGGGCTGCCATCTGGCTGTATTGCCACAAGAGTTTGTTAGAAATATTGCTTATGCTTCAGTGTTGCTAAAAGGTAACTCCTGCCCCCTTGGCCCGCGTCCCGTCCCCCCCCAACCCCCCCAACAAAAAAAAAAAAAAAAAAACCCCCAAAAAAATAAAAAAAAAANAAAAAAAAAAACAACCCACCAAAAACAAACAAACAAAAAACAAACAAAAAACCCAAACCAAAACCACAAAAGGAGGTGGGGGAAGACAAAAAAGTCACCCCTGTAATACCTGTATGAGAGAAGTGCTAGCAAGATGCTACTACTCTCTGCTACGCTTTGTGGTTCAGGATGATGAAACTTTTTCCTGTGATAGATATGGATATCTTGCTACATCTTCTATTTAGCCCTCTGGTATGGGAGCCTTGCACAAATACTTCTTCTCACAGGGAATGTACAGCTGCTGTGAAAGGTCCCATACCTCACACTGAAGGGCTTCTTTGCTAGGAAGTTGACTTTATTGCTTCGGTGCAATTTGTCAGACTTGAACCGGTCTCTCTCTTGAATGATGCGATCTCTTGAACTTGGTAACAGGAGTGAAGCCGGCACTGTGACTGTGCGGATACTTTTCAGCATGCAGGATACACTCTTGTGCCGAAGGCGGCTGTTATCCAGATGGGTTGTGGGAATGCGTGTGTCTGTTCATACGCATTTTATGTAATACATAACAGTGCTTGAATAAATACCTTTATTTCAGGTACCTGACTATTGCTACCCCTCTGAGCTCTGTGTAAATTACTCAGCTTTTAGAGCGTCCTTTCTTTGTTCAAATAACAGCTGTTATCAAACAAGCTGATGTAAAAAGCCCAGACACCTTCCTCATTCTCTCACTCCTTGTTCCCATATTGAGCAACCTGGCGTTCGAACTTGAGGGAACATCTTCAAATTCTGACAAAGAACTAAAATCACATTAAAGAAAGGAATGTATGGTAAAAATATAATGGAATATACATGGACGTATAAGAGAAGAAGCCTTTGCTGTGGTACTATTGTTGCAATTAAATCCTAGCATTGAGCATTTTTTTAACCTAATTTTTTAATGTGTTTTCATTTGGCAACATATTGCTGGGTTTCACTCTGTTTATTGCATCATGTTTGTCTTAAAAATAAACAAGAGTAGTTACCCTCATTATGTGCACTGCTTACTGTTAAAGCTTAGAAGGGACACAGAACTAGAGAAAAGGGATAGTGGTGAAAAAGTCATGTCCTCTCACTTGTGGAGAGCAAGTTCTGTCCCCAGGTTCTTTGCATCTGGAAATGGCCAAACACTGCAGGATGTCCAAGTGAGTCCGTACGCTTTCACAGATGCGCTGCAGAAGCCAGGACTTGTAATAAATAACTACTAAGTAATTTCTGTAGCTGTGAATGACATTGCAATGCATTTGATACACAATTACTGGAGTTTTTTGTTTGTTTGGGGTTTGTTTTGTTGGGTGTTTTTTTGTTTGTTTTTGCTTGTCATTGTTGATGTTGTTTTTTCCTCCAGCAAGGAACGATATTTCCTTAGAGTGTGTATTGTGTGCACGTGTAGCTGAATCCGAGGGGAGAATGGGAATAAACTCTGCTTCAGTAGTTGTGCTTTTACTATGTGGATGTTCAGGCTTTTCTCTGGGATAAATTTAGTTAAAAAGCAGTGACCGCTGTAATCATTTGAGCATCCTTCTGTGGCACTAGGAGAATTTTTTTTTCAGAGAGTTGCAGCTTCACTCCTAATTTGTTTTCTGTACCTTTGGTTATTACTGGAGAAAGGGGCTAGTATAGTGGTGAGACGTAACATGCAAGTAACCATAGTTATTGATAACAGATTTCCTTGGGAAATCCTACCACTTCTGAATAGTTGCTGTTACTAAAACAAAACACCTGGCAGTGTTGATCTGGACCAGCTATTCTATATTGTATGGTGCTGTGCATGAAAATGTCATTGCAAGCTAGAATAGTAAACACCATTAAAAGAAGGAAAAAATAAAGGCAGAAAATTTAAAGTTAAAGTTAGGAAAACCCTCATTGCACATGATCTAGATTCTGGTAAGAAGTGTCTCTTGTACTCCTGTTATTTTTCCAGACTAATTAGTTCTATTGGAACTGAAATTTAAACAAATTTACTTTTCTACGAGATAAGAAAAGCAGGAGAAATGTTGTCTTACAAATTCATTTGTAAGCTGTGATACATCATTCTCATTTGCAGTGACTGTGTTGCAGACCAGATGTCTTTTTACTCGAGCATACAGTTTTTCGCCTCATTCTGCTGCTTGTGCGATTTTGGTTTATTTTTGTAAAGCAGCTGTATCAGTTACTGTGGCCTGGATGTTGTAAGGCAGAAGGAGGAATCCCTTCCCTTCAGCTTCGCAGTTCTTCCCTTTCCCACATCCCCGTGCTCGCCGGGAGGGACCAGCTGCGCTCCGCAATCAGACCAGCCAGCCTGGGTGCTGGTACAGCCGGCGCTGGGGGATGGCGGCGCAAAGCTCGGGAGGTCCGCCTGACTGCCGGGAGGATGTTTACTAAGGATGGGCTGGCAGTGGCTTGTAGGCAGAGGAACTTGCCATCTCCTATTAGTAATATCTTACAAGGAGAGGATTTGAAAACTAAGATGCTTGCACTGAACTTCAAGAATTCGAGGTAGGATGAGACCTAAATGAATACAAACTACTCATATTTCTTTGCATTATTCTTTTTCCCCCCTAGACTAACACTTAATTACATGACTAGCTTCTGTGAAATTGTTGTTCTTGTTGTCAGACTCTTCTGGAGTTGTCCTTGCTCTTATAAAGAGAAACGGAACCAAATGACAAGCTGAGATTTAGTCAAAATATAGTGATATTTTGAATAATGTAAGTAATGTAACTGTACATAATTTTCTGTGTTTAGGATGTGGGCTGTACAGAAGCAAGTGAAAAATGGGTAGATTACATTTATCATTCCACCTAAGGAAGAAAATTTATTTCAGCTTGTCATGTGCGTAGTTTTAAAAATACACAGGCAATATGAGCCTGTTCTCAAGTGCAGTGGTTCTGCTGTGAAGCAAGCTTGTTATCAACTTATATTAGACAATGTTCTTGGAGACGTAACAAAGTTGGAAAAGAACCCATCATATTAAAATAGCAATTTGCCTGTCTGAGTGCTATATAGGCTTCATTTTTTTCTTTTTGAATAGGAGAAGCTCACTTTTTGGAGATTTCTAGCAGTCCTATTTAATCTTGCACTATATGGCATAAACTTCTGTCGAGACAGCATTTATTCACTGTGAAATATTACTTTCATTTTGTCATTATTGCCAAGCAGGAGTTGAACATGGGTAATGGAGAAGAAAACAAAAATAGTTTTGAAAGCAGTTACGGTAAATAATACACACACCAGCCCCATTACTGGCAATAAAAAGTAAGCTAAATAAGCATGGATTTTTGAAAATGTTGCAGCTTTGTCCCTGTATGAGAGACACCAACTTTAATGTCCAAGAATATCTACACCCATTCCAGTCATTTAATAAGTGTGCTAGTGAACACCAGAAAAAAGTTTTCAGCAGTGCTAAATACTTGATTGAAGAACTGGGGAGGACTGGAAGAATACGTTTACTTGAGCAATTAATATTGCTTTTAAGGTCTGCAGTTTTAGTCTGCTTTGTAGGTTTGTGTTTGTGGTTTTTTGGTTTGGGGTTTGTTTGGCATCGGTTGGGTTCCCCTCCACCCCATTTAGTCCTCACTCTGTCATGTTCATTGCTGGGGAATGGAAATCCTGTGGCTCTGATGCGGTACTTCTAAACCAGAAGAGCTGTATCCTGCCTTGGTTCTGTCCCAGTCTTCCTCTGCAAGCCTGGTAGCCTCTTGACAGACTCTACCTAGTCATCTGGGAACAGCGGGGTGTCTTGCGTGTTAGTGGGGAGCTAGAGCTGTTTTCTGTAAGGAAAGATTCACAGTCAGCTATTTTGTCTTTACTCTTCATTCCCATGTAAGGCTCTTGAGAAGTGTCTCCATGTTCAGCGTGGGGAGGCTGTTTCCAAAGCCAGGGCTGGGAGCCCAAGGTGAAGTCTGTTTCTGCCTGAAGTCTTCAGGGCACAATGTGGTGTCTGAAGGCAAGACTGAGAAGGATCGAATTGCTTTAATCTGCAGTTTGTGACTGTCATCCCCAGAGGATCTGCCACCCAACAGAGAAGGGGTGGGGGAGGAGGAGAGAGGGAGGGTGAGGAGAAAAGACTGTGCTTTCCCCCCATAGTTAAGAATACTTGCTTAGTTACATGAAACATAGGAATCTTTACTATTTTTCCCAGTGGCAGTGTGTCTGCTGGAGCGGCGAAGCTGGTGAAGAGTCAAGAGCGCAAGTCTTATGAGCAGTGGCTGAGGGAACTGAGAGCTGTTCAGTCTGGAGAAAAGGAGGCTCAGGGGAGATCTTATCGCTCTCTACAACTGCCTGAAAGGAGGGTGTAGCGAGGTGCATGTCAGTCTCTCTTCCCAAGTAACTAGTGATAGGATAAGAGGAAACAGCCTCAAGTTGTGTCAGGGGAGGTTTAGATTGAGTATTAGGAAAAACTTCTTCACTGAAAGGGTTATTGAGCATTGGAAGAGGCTGCCCAGGGAAGTGGTTGAGTCACCATCCCTGGAGGTATTTAAAAGACACATAGGTGGGGCGCTTAGGGATATGGCTTAGTGGTGGACTTGGCAGTGTTAGGTTAACGGTTGGGCTTGATGATCTTAAAAGTCTCTTCCAACCTAAATGATTCTATGATTCTGTGCTGTATGGTATGAAGCGCTTGGTTCCACTGGAGCTCCGTGGATGCCTTTGGACCGTCCTAGCTTCAGTGTAGGGGAATGCTATCTAAGCCAGTTCAAGAGTAGTCCATTAAATGCCATTGTCCATGGTGCCCAGCTTCCCTGTGGTGTTTATAGAGGACCCTTTGCCTGGTGATGTGGGCTGGGTGGTCAAGTTCAGCAGCTTCCTGTTGGGTGCAAGCACACAGTGGAATAATGCAGTAGTGGGAAGAGATCCATTCCTGTCCAAAAGGCAGTAGTGATGTGTATGCGAGTATTTCTACTGCCTTCCCATACATCTCTGGTCTTAACTGCTAATTAAAAGGTCTTGGGCTGTTTCGTTTTGGTGTGCACTTAGAAATACTATGAACAGGTAACTGGAGAGGTGATGAACATTCACCCTTATTTACTTCCTGTTGTTCAGAAATAAACAAGCATTTGTGCCCAGGGTTTAATGCTGATTTTAATGCTGATACACTGCTGTTTGTGTTGCACTCTTTCTGACTAGATGGTAGCAGAAAGAGGAATTTCATTACATCAGCCAAGTATGTGCTGGTAGGATCATTTTGTTGTTTTTCTTATCCAGGTTGTTAGAAACAAGGGCAGCTCTATGGAGACAAATATTACAGGTGCCGGGCTTCTACTTACTGCTCTTTCATATGTAAATTTCCTAAAGGCAGAAGAATTGTTGTTCTTTTGGGTATATAAATGGCTGTTTTATATGGCTGGAGGAAGCTCACGCTTTAGACTGCTGTTGGGAAGAAAAAACACTACCACCACCACTACAACAAAATGGGACCCACTTTGCCTAATACCATGCTCCTTTTAAAAAAATGTGGTGGCTTTTTTAGCTAGATATCAGAACTGTGCTTAAATTCATTGTTGTCATTAGTGAACACGCTGTTTGGGACTACCGTGTTCAGGTCACGGCCTTACTGCTTAGATGTAACAGCCTGTCCCCTGTTCCAAGCTCACAGGTTCCACCACCGCTCCCCTCCCCCCGTGCTGTTACTTGGGAAGGCAAACAGACCAAATTCCCGCTTCCTAATAACGGCTCATTGTTCCATTGTTGATTCTAGTAGAATTAACTTTTCTACGAAGGCTTTTTTACTTCGCTTGTTTACTGCTAACGCAAGAGCCACCCTCTGGAACAGTGTTTTTTTCCTATGGCTTTGTTGATGTCTGCATGCCAACCAAGCACACGCTTATCTTTTCAGATCCCAGATTATTTTGCTTTTTTGTTTGTTTTTTTTGTCATCCCCCCTTACCCCCCCATTTTTTTCCCCCAGGGGCTTCTTAGCAACATTTCCTCTCCTGAATGGCATGGTTTAGTCATTGCCATGCAGTTCAGGTTGGCAAAGTAAAATTTCAGTTCTGCTCTATTCCCAACGTGCTGTAACTGGCATTCTGTTTGTCCAATTAATGCAAATCAGTTTATTCAGACCTTTTGAAAACAAAAAAAACCCCAAGAAAAACAGCATTCAAAGATGCTTGAGATACTTACCACGGAACATAGCAAGAACTCATTAATTTGAATTTGCTCTCCAAAAATATTGAGGAAGCAAATAGCCTGTTCTGTTTTGGTTTATTTTTTTTTTTAACCAGTTGCTGCCTATCTTTATAGTATTCACCAAACTTTTCCTGATGCTGCATAGATTAGGTGTTTTATAAGCTTTCAGTGTAATGTTCTGATTCTGAATAATCTATCGATTCCTCCATTTCAGATGATTTTGCTGAGGTGCAAACGTTTCTGAGATGCTTCAATTCTTCCAGCGTATGTTCAAAACCAGAATGATGTTTCAGTACTTGCTTTCCTCCAATATGTTTTTCAGCTGTAGGTGTTAATAGCAGTACTGAGGTTTGCAGGACAATTTGAGTTTGCTTTTTTGTTGTCTTGCTAGCCAACAGGTGTGAATGGAGGATCATTCACACCTGCAAGAGTGTCCAGTTACAAAATTCTAGATTAACAATAATCTGGTAAATTTTATTTTCCAAAAGTAATCTGCTGTGTTTATAATGTGTACAAATTGAGAACATTGAAAACCAGAACTTTTATTATCTCACTCTGAAACTTGTTACCTCGCTAGGCACAATTTTCCTATACATGAATGTTCCAAAAATACATGTCAGTGGAGAAATTTCTCCTATTTTTGTCATTATCTTTTGTGTCTGTGCTCCAGCCAACTTGGACTTTCCTTCTGCCCGTCAGAATTTTTGCATTGCACACACTTTTGTCTTCAGTTACCACATTTCTCTGGTAAACAGTGTCCTTTGCGCTCCTTGAAGAATTGTATGTCCAGAACTAGTTCAGAGTTTGTTGCAGTCAGGGCTGGATTGCCAGATTGAGACCACATTGGAACAGGTCAAAGCAGTGGAAAAAATGCCATAGTGGTATGATTGCACAAGCAAGAGTAAATAGTTTCTCAGAGCCTGAAAGCCTATGAACAAACCATCTAAATATGCTAATGCAGGTGTCTCCTTTCTAACATGATACCTATATAGAGCCACTACTTTGATTTTTACTGTAACTGATGAGTACGGTTGATAAAACATGGTAAGATTTTATTTTTTTTTTTTTGGTCTGGAGTGACTGTTCCTCATCTCCTAAAGCAGAAAGGCTTCTTTTTACACATGAAGAGTTTTATTTGGTCCTCAGCCCTGCAATGGCAATATATTTTGCCTTGCACAAATTATTTAAAACCTTCTTCTGGCATAAATACTACCTTTTTTTTCGCAGCCTGAGGAAATGCGTGGAGCAAACAGTTTGAGGTATGGAATTTCAGACTTCCTTCATGGCTAGCAAATCCCAACTGGTTTTTGGAGATCAGATCTCTGTGTACATGCAGACGAGGTGATTAAAGACTTTGCATTGAAATTCTAAAGCTGTATAGAACCCAGCAGTTACATGTGGATTTCAGGTAGCCATAGGGATGGACTGTGTTTCTCAGTCTTGTGAAGAGATGAAAGACCATCTGTACTGTTCTAGGTACCTCAAAGATGAGGTTTTCTGCACCTCTTAGTTGGATATTGATGCAGTATTTATTACATGCTATATGGCTTCTGAAATGTGAAAATTACTCATGAAATTCCCCTGACCTATTTCAAAAACCACTTTTAAACAAGTGGTAGATGTACCTATTCAACTGCTTATAAAAGCAGAATTACCTTTTGGTTCTTGGGGTAGCGTGTGGTAGTTCAAGACAAAATGAGAATTCACCTTTCGTTTTATTGAAAAAGATGAAAAGTAAAAAATGCAAAGGCAGAAACCTTAAAAGAATATGTGTGGTCAGTCTAAATATCCTATATTTGAGCTTTCTGGCAGTTTGCTTTGTGAGCATTTGCAGTTCTTTAGCATGATTATCAATTTATTGCTGAGCTGAAAAATTGGAGTCCTTAAGTCTTGTTAGAGGCTTGCTTAAAGAAAAGCAGTACTGAGAATTGTGTTCTTGCTGGTAACATCCTAATGTGTGCTAAATAAAGATGTAGGAAGCAATTTTATGAGCATTCAGCCAAAAATCGCATTCTAGATGCTATGTGGACAGTTTTGCTCCTGGTAGGAAAAGGCAGCACATGTGCTTGCTCCCTTGTGCGCAGTCTCTTCTTTGCTCTCTGTAAAACTGCCTTCTAGCTCTTTCCTGTTTGATAAAGCTAGGAGTTTTGAGCACCATCCCTAAATATCTATGAATAATAATTTTAATCACATCCTTTACCTCCACATGTGCATTGGTAGTCCTTCATGCTAAGTAACTGTTGTTCTGTGCTATTGCACTGAAAAATAAAGTTGAAGTAGGCTCTTCAGGCACAAGGGGCATAATGGATGTTGGGCCTGCACTTGCGATCTCGAAGTTGTCTGTGCTTTTCGTGTATGGAAATAGAAGCGAAGAAAATTGATGCAACTTGAACTGTGGTTTGGATAAGTACTATGTATTGTTTTCAGCTGTGGTAGGACTTAATATTCTGTTTTAAGGGCTTTATGTTGCAGAGGTGGCAGAAGAAAAGTTTCTAGCTTGGAATATTTTATTAAAGTACTGGAAGTAATTTTGGGAAATAAGATTTTGTGGTTATTAATTAAAGAATTAGAAAATGCAACGATAAGATTGTATTGTAGACATAAGCTGTACCCTAACAAGTCAGGAAAAAATAGGCTGTGTGCGGAAGTAAAAAGCAATAGTGTATTTTCTTATTTGAACAAAATGAAGTGCAAAAACTTGACATAACTGAATTTCATTTTCTTTTACGTTAACACTAAATAAGAAATACATGCATTATTATTCTTTAATGAGACAGCTTTCCTCTGTCCCTGCAGCATAGGTAAAAAATATTGCTGTTATTTAATTGTTGTCCTTCTTTTTCACTGAATGTGAAGCATTAACCTTCAAGAGGGTACAAACCACAGAAAATCTACTCTATCAGCACTTGCTGTTATGTGTCATTATCATGAATAATTTGTTGGAAATTGACCTAGAAAGAAGACTGATAGTCTGCATTTTATATCTGTATCTTTCTCACTAACCAGTTACTTAAGTTCTTCATATTTGTTAAAGTATTAAGAATTTTTGTTTGTAGCAATGCCAAGGCATTAAGGTCAGACTGAGCATAAGAATAGCATTTCTAATGTTGCAGGTAACAGAGGAATTGTATCTTTACACAGTCATCTGATTTGAATTCAGACAACAGGAAAAACATGTCCTGAATTAGGATAGCAAGCCTCCCCTCCCCCGCCCCACCCCTTTCTTTTTCTTTTTTTAGAGATGTTACAACAAAAAATAACGGC
>VZTL01038799.1:0-18064 GCA_013400535.1 Scopus umbretta
GGCTTTCAGACGAGTGGAAACCACGGCTACATCCACTCCTGGGATGGCCAAGACTACTAATCGGGCTGCACTTTAGACACAGAAGGGGGACTGCGCCCTGTCTGCACGAACTGCCTAGAAAACTGACATGCCTCACCCTGTTTGCCCATCCTGGTCGCCACGCTCCGGGTCATTTGCACTCCCTGGGGGCTGCTCTTGTACATGAGGGGTTTGGCCACCATCCCTCCTGTCCCTGCCCGTGCTGAGTCAGAGCTGCCGCTCCTCAGCAGCTCACACTTTCCCGCTCTGGCGGGGGCTGGGGTGCCCTTGCTCTCCCTGTGTTTTTGCCTTGGTGTGTTTGCCGCCCCGGCGAGGGTCCCCCGGGGCTATCCTCCGCTCCAGAGCCCTTCACCTCGGTGACCTCACTGAAATGGCGCGTACACATCAAATGCACATCAAATGTTCAGAAAACAACAGGTTAAGTACTTCAAATTGTAAAAATACATAAATTTTGGGGACATTTTACAAAAGGTGACTGGTATGCCTCCAGTCAGCATTTTGGATAGTAGTGTTCAGGGACACTATTTTCTCTCTATCCAGATTTTCAGAGTGGGGTAGGGCTTTTTTTGGTGGCAGTGGGTGGTTGCTTCTTTAATCTTGTCACCAGAATGCAAAACAAACTCTACTGATAAAACAAAAGATATTCAACTAATCACATGAATCCAGGAACCAGGGTAAGAAGGCAAGGATGAGCATCTTGATAAAATGAGGATTTATCATGGCTGTTAATTTTCTCCTAGAATCAGTTCTGAAACTGTGAGAGGTAAATAGATAAATAACAAAGAAAACTATAAAGCAGCACATTAAAAGATTTCACACATTTGTCAGTAGAGCTTAACAGCATTAACCTTTATGTCAGCAGAGGTCTGTGTCATACAGCAGTTTAATCACATCTGTCACAATGAAAACCTCATCCTTCTCTGTGTTCCACATGTGATTTCTGTGTTCCGCAAGTGATTTCACAGATTACCCAAACTTCTCAGAAATACTAAGATCCTGCTATTCCTTTCTGCTTAAATTCAGCAAATGATGAACAAGAAAGTACATATTTATTAGTTCCCATTGCCATTAACCTATGCAGTCCCTTTACAACTGGTAACCATTACACTTTGGGAAAGGGGGCATTTTCTGTCCAACACATGGGTCAGAACTGAGCTGCCTGTGAATCTCAGGCTCTCCATCCAACACATCACACATGATGGTGATTTTTAATTATGCTGTGGATTCATGACAACAATGTTATGCATGCTGTCAAGGTGAACAAGGGCAAGGGTAGCAATGCATTTTACTGTACAAGCTGGGGCAGGCTTCAGGGAGCATAAAATTCTGACAATACCGGCACTATTTTAAGCTCCCTTTATTCTTCATAATGTGCAAAGTTTAATTAACCTTTATGGCAGATCAAACCTGGGTATGTTAACAGAGGGTCATGATCAAAAGGCATGTGAATAAGTTTATGACTGACAGGACAATCTTCCATGACAACATTTAGTCTTACATGTCAGGTTGCCCTCCTGATACTGTATTTATAGCTCAGATTAAGTATTGCATATCTCACTAGGAACTGGAAGCTGGGCATGTTCCAAAAGAATGTTAAAATTTAGGAGCTAATGACATCCATCTACTCCATTTTCCCTCACTTTACACGAAAACCAGATTCTCCCATAGTGTTCTTGCACCAAGTCAAGCTTCTAGATCTGGAAAAGCCATACTATTGAAAAGTTCTACTAATTGTGTTTTGTTATCCTTGCAAAATATGATAGAGATGGGTCTCTGAAAAGTGCTTGATGTAAAATCTGAGCTTATTTGATTATATTAATAGTAATACCGGCTTATTATTACATAACTTCATGGGTGCAAAAAGCCCGCCCTCTGGTGAGAAGAAGATATTTGATTGTTTTATGTCTCCTCAGACAGGGTAATTCCCTGTCTCTCTCCCAGGGGAAGGGAACAGTCCCCCAAGAACAAAGTGTTTGGGGGACCAACATCATAGATAAAAAGAATGTATTTATTCTATACAGGAAGTCATGGACACAGGAGTCTGTTGTGGCATCCTTTCTGAGAGGAGCACACGAGAACACTGTGTCAAAACAGTTTAATTTGAACCCTGGGAAAGATTATGCCTGTAGCTTTTTTGAAGGAGGTGCTCTTTGAACTCTCCAAAACTATGCAGTGTAACTATATGGAATGAAATAGACACAGAGAAATGAAAACATGGAAAGCATTGGTAAGAACAACTGTACTAGTTCAGCTCACAGGTTCCACCTAGTCCCGTTTTCTATCTCCAGCAAAATATATATGCTGCTTCCTGCTCTTGGACCACTTTCAGAGCAGGGCATTTCCTGACATAGTTTGTCTGTCTGTTTAGAAATGCCTTCATGGTTCTTTCTTCCAAGTATTTCATCCAGTCACCCCTTGAACTCATGCAAACCTCTTTCATCCACAAGGTCCTTTGGAAGGGTGTTGAGAAGGTAGTTCTACTACCTGCTGCCTGAAGAACCACCTCCTTTAATTTGTGCTGCAGGTGGCTTTTGCTGTCCTTATTCAATTACTCTTGATGCTTGTATGGGAAGAGAGTGAATAGTCAATCCCTCTCTGTCCTCTGCATGTTATTTGTGGTTTTATCACCACTAACATATTTACCTTTGGTTGTGTCTTGCCCAGGATGAAGAATTTTAGTCTACTCAGTCAGTCACTCATTTGGAATGAGTGTTTCAATATCCCTTGCTGCCTTTCTCAGACTTTATTCAAAGTTGCATGCAGTATTAAAAGGGTGTGAGAACCATGGGTACATATGGTGGCCTAATTATCTTCCATGTTTAACTGCTTTCCTAAAAAATCCTAAAACTGATTTGCTTTTTTTGACTGCTGCTGAGCTTGTTTGCTGTTTTCATTGAAGAATGAAATATCAGACTGACATTTTCATGGAATTATCTACCTGCTACAAGCACAAGGTCTTGTTTCTGGCTGGTGTCACCCTAGAGCCATCAATTCCTGTGTGAGGCTACAGGAAATTTTATTTGTCATTCAATTCCTTTCATCTCACTGAGCTGACGTGTAGACTGGCTGGTCTAGCTGGTTTAGGTGGAATTTACATAGGTTTTCTTTTTGTTTGTTTTGAAAGAATCAGTTTTAGAGTAATAAGACTAAAATTGAATAACAATTAAAAGAGAACTTACCAATCAGTTGTAGATCTCAAAGGTTTTTGGTCTTACTTTCAGTTCATTTACAAATAAAAAGGTGTTCAATGAATTGTAAGCACATTCAAAACATATTGTATAGTTTAGCATTATGTTTCTTTCACAGCCACTTCTAAAATACTGTGAGTAGTGACATGATGTAATGTCTGTGTGCATAAATGTTTTCCTTTTCTATTTAACTAATTCCTGAACATGCATCTATGCAGACTCATACACTCAAAAGTATATGAAAGTGCTTAGTCATGAATGGGAAATAAATTTTAATTGAGAAATGGAGGGAGGAACTGAATGTTGGAAGTAGAGAAAATACAATTTTAAAGCAATTACCATAGAAAACTCCTCAGAGTATGTGCTGAATGTGTACAAAGCTCATATTTAGAAATACCTTTCCTGACTGCCATTAGCAGAAAAACTAAGACAAAGAGGATTGTCAACACCTATGGAAAACTATGCAGAAGACATAAGAAAAGATATAAAAGTATCTTTTGATGGAGTTTAGTTCAGTAAACACTAGATTGTCAAGAGGATTCTTATAATTTAAGTATTTCTGAAAGTTATCAGAATTTTCACTTCAGAACAAACTCCTGTTTGCTAAACAAATAATATCAGATGTCTGGCATTGTGTCTATTTCTACCCAGATAGATGGATGTTACAATTGAAGCTCCATCCTCAGAAGAAGTCTCAGAGATGTGTACTGCCAACAATGAAAAACGGGATTAGAAATGCACCAGGGCAAGAGGGTGTGTTTTAGATGCTGCTGCATAACGAAACACAGTTTTCATATGAAGATGATTTTTTGGCTCTAGAAGTTGCATGGTTATTCATTAGACAAATACAAATATCCAGCTTGCATTTGAAAGTGACAATGATGGATGTCAAATGGGTCTGGTGGGTAAACTTAGAGCACTATATAACTCACTCTCAAAGTATTTCTTTAACATCTCTGTGGTTTGGACCTGTTTGGAGTAGCTAGACAGTCCCTAGCTGATTTTCAGTTCCATGTTTCAGCTTCTTTCTTCAGATTTCCAAAGCAGATGTTAATTAATGACCTCAAGGAACTAAATCAGAGACTACAACATCCATGAACATTACTAGCCTGACAATATCTTTCAGTGGCAGCTGACCCTGAACCAAATTTGTATCAATATCCTAACAGCAGAGGGTTTTGTATCCTATTAATATTTTCCTCTCTCCAATTATCTTTCCAATCAGTCTTTCTCTAGAGCATAAATTCTCGCAGGTCATTTATACTGTTCTACAGACAGAAATACAGAAAACAGATTGTACTTTGCCTGTTGGTAACTGCTTACTACAAGAATTTACACTGATCTGTGTCATAATCATTCTAATTTACACCTCCTACCAGCTCCTGATTGCTTGTAAAATCTCCTGTCATATTATTCAACCAGTTTAAAAAACTTTAATTTCAGCCTGCAGATGCAAAGGTGGTATGTGTGTAATTGAGGTTCAAGATTTTTAATGAAAATAGTTTTTGACATCAAGACAATGTACGATTTTGGGTAAGCAGCAGGCATATAAAGACAAGAGGTGTTTGGGCAGGGTCAGAAATGTACAGGGCATATATGTGTATTATCATTTTTCCTAACTTAGAATTCAATCAGATTATTTAGGTGCTAATTCTCTTCAGGATGAAACAGCTTTGATTTGCCCTTGGGTTGAAAAATGCAATTGCAATTTGTTGCCATGAAGAAACTCATTACATGGTGGAAGAAATTTAAAGAACTAAAGCCCCAAAACTAAAAAGTATATGGAAGTGAAGTTTATTTCTTCTTTTTTTTTGTAAGTAGAAATGCTGCTTTTAAATTAAAGGGTTAAATTTCTTCATAGTAGCTTGTGTGGGGCTATGTTTGGGATTTGTGCTGAAAACAGTGTTGGTAATGCAGAGATGTTTTAGTTATTGCTGAGGAGTGCTTGTACAGAGTCAAGGCTTTTTCTGCTTCTCACACAGCCCCACCAGCAAGTAAGTAAGGCGTGCTCAAGAAGTTGGGAGAGGATACAGCTGGGACAGCTGACCCCAACTGACCAAAGGGATACCCCATACCACGTTGACATCATGTTCAGCAATAAAAGCTGGGTGGAAAGAAGGATGAAGGTGGGACATTTGGTATTTGTCTTCCCAAGTATCTGTTACATGTGATGAAGCCCTGCTCTCCTAGGGATGGCTAAGTGTCTGCCTGGCAATAGGAAGTACTGAAGGAATTCCTTATTTTGCTTTGCTTGCATGAGCAGCTTTTGTTTTACCCATTAAGTTGTCTTTATCTCAACCCACAAGTTTTCTCAGTTTTGTCCCTCTGATTCTCTCCCTCATCCCATGTTGGGGAAGCACCTGTGTGGTGATTAGTTACCAGGTGACACCTTCTTATTCCTTAGGGTTTTTTTGGGGGGAAAGGAGTTAGAGCTTTCTTTATGTTTAAATTCCTATTAGGAGTATTTATTAATCTATTTATTTTTAGCCATGGTGCAGTGAAGTAGAATGTGGTTATTAGTCAGTGGTAGGAATTTTCTGCACTTTGGCAGTGGACTGAGCTTGACACAAATGCAGAAGTTCTTCCCTTAAAGCATGATTTTCTCCATAAGAACATCAGTTTATCTGTGATTTCACAGATCGGACTAAGCACTAGCAAGATATGGCAGATTTTGTAAGGTCTAGGTGGTCTAGACTGAACTGCATGCCACATCAGTGATCTCTGGCAAATACTAAATTATACTAATAAATGTTCAACTCCTGTCACCCCATCTTAAAATTTCCATTGGATTCAGAGGACAGACACAAGGCCTGTCAGCACTTGTAGGAACCCAGGGGCTGTTGAGGTCACACACAGAGGGATAACTGTCTAAATTATGGTAGGAGCATTTGCTGTATTTGAAATGACTTGTGCTCCAGTTCCTGCTTGGGAACTGGAAGGGATCCTTGAGACCCTTTTGAACAGAAGAAACATTAAATAACACCAAGTGGCTGATTGTAATCTGCCAGTTTTATTAACTTTATCCTCTCTGTTTCCTGCAATCTCCAAATCAAAATGGCCTGTGTGGGGCACTGCTAGAATTTATATTTGACATCAGAGTTTGGAAGAGGGTTGTCAAGAAGTAAAACAGAGAGAAATGTAGAAATTAGTAACCTAAAGCAATTCACATTATTGAGGTGGTTTGACTTTTGGTCACAGTAGGTTTACATCTGAATAGTTCTGTTGGCAAAGGGAAGGAATTGACCCCATTAAATATTTTTGATCTGAGGGGAGATCACTGCTTATTTTATTTTAATGGAATGATGGTATTAAGACAATCGTGGGGCTGTAACTTGCAACTGAAGACTTGGCCTTGGCCCTACCCTCAACCTTCTAACTGGCCCTAAGTAAGTTAGGCTTCTGAAGCTCAGTTTGTCCCTCTGTAGGAAGAAATTCTTAGCTTCAAATGCATTTTAAGGCTTGGTGTCCTCAGATAAGAAATGGTATTGGGTCCTCTGTAACAGTGACTGTAAATTCAAGCATCCCTCCTGCTAGTCTTTATACCTTTGAAGCACAAACAGGTTCTGATGTCTTCTGCTGACCTGGTGGTCACGAACCCACTCAGCGACTTCAAGAAAGATTTATCCTCATTCCACAACAGCACACAATGTCTTCACAGCGTCCTCCTCCGAGACCTGTCCTGAGATAAATCCCATCATTTTCCTCATGAGGAAAAGTAGTTTGCTCTCTTCTTTACATTTGCAGTCCTACAACAACATAGGTGTCAATCTGAGAGGCCAGAGAGTAAAATTTAAATGGTTGGTAAGCAAGAGCATGTGGTTTTGCACAGGAGGTGAGTTTGCTAAGGCTCATCTCATCCCCCACATCTGGCACAGGGTGTCCAAAGAAGCAGGCTGGGCTGACTCCAGAGCTGATGATGGTCTGACTCAGGCCCTTGGCTTTCATGGTCTGTCAGCCTCTAGGACAAGGTTTGCTCCACAGCGGTGTAGTTCAGTGTATAGATATGGACCAGCCCGGAGTCCCTGGACTCCCAATGCGGGTGCTAGTGGGATGTTTTTTCTGCCCCAAACTGTCATGGGGATGAGGAGACATGTGAAACTCCAGGAAGAGATGCTCTGAGCTACTGAGGCAGATGAGATGTGTATGAAGGACGGAAGTTTCCTCTGTCCAAGCCCTTTGGGCATATCCTTAGCAAACTGAATTACTTTTAGTGGTTTTGTGTGGAATAGTAATGCATGAGCACAAATCAAGAAATGCTGATCAGTTACTTCTAGTCTCATAGCTAATTATAATACTGCAGAAAAACAAGGAATGTGTTTATATGTGTCATTAGCTTTCTGTCATGCTGGTACATTACGGTTACCTGATATGCAATAGTTTCCCAAATATAGAGCACTGATGCTCAATAAAACAATTAAGTTGCAACTTGTAAATGCAGTTGTGCTGGTAATTGCTGACATATCTACTCAAATTTGCCTAATTATACAATGCCTTAATAGAAATTCCTTACTAATGTAATTAAATTGTCTATGCCATTTTGAACAAGGTGAGCTTTGTAACCTGGGGGATATCCATTTGTAGAAAATAATTTTGCTGTTTTTTTCTCTCATCTCAGGCTATTTCTTCCCAACATGAATAATATTATCAAGGTGGAATCTGCTATGCATCATGTATCTGATTTTGATCTTTTGCAATCAATTCCTGTGCAGTTTACTTAGAAACTTACAGGTCCTTCTCTGTGTACTAAACAGGCTCCGATTCAAGAACGGGGTTAGCCTAGCAGTTACCCATGTTCCACATTATGTCTTTCCCGACACAGCTGGATAGCATGACTGTTTAGCTTAAGTTCTGGAAATTAATACACCCTGGTCTGAAGGTGCCATGGTCAATATTAAATTGGGACCCAACTGGTAGATGCCATAAAAATGTATTTTTAACTGTTATGTTGGGAGGGTGGTTGTCGGGGGTTTTGTTTTTGTTGTTCTAGATGAACTTCTAATGCCCTGAGGCATTTCATTATGTAAAATGCTGTTCAATGTGTATTTAACTTATTCTCTTGATTTAATTCACAGGAGCTCCAAACCGGTGATAATCCAGACTACAAAGGCTGGCTCTCTATTTCAAACTTCAGAGTTCTGCTGGAGATGCACACCTTTAAGCCTGTGCAAGAAAGAAATACATGGTCAGAAAGGACTACAGGGCTTTGTTGAATAAGGGTGATTTCCTGAACCTGTGACACAGTGGTTTGAAAACACAAGACTCTAAAGCAGTTCCTTTTATAGCTCAATCAGCAAGAATCACATTTTTTGTCTGGGGAAGCTGCAAAGCAGCAACCATGACTCTAAATTTTATGACAGATAATGCTGAGACACATTACTCAGGAAGTCCTGGAAGGGAAATGGAGCCAGTATGCATCGATATTTACTTATCTATAAAGAGCTCATACTTGTACTTTAGTGGTATAGTCACAGTAGCTGGGTATATAGGAGAGGTAGTACCCTTGATTAGGCACAGGTTCAGGTACACTAGCTTTTCTGCAGATCCCTGTGTCTGGAGATGGTTTTGAAGGCAAAAAAAGGGAAACTTAAAACTGACACAAGGTATGCTCACACAAAATCATCTTGGAGGCTCTATATGATTTAAATAACAGAATAGCAGTCTATCCTTCTTTTATTAGGCAAATGTATTCCTCCAAAAGCTAGTGTGACCTTAAAAAATTGCTAACTCCACTTAGCGCCTTTTTGGAGGAGTTTAAATAATTCTTACCCTAACGGAGGTACCTTTGTCCTAGTGTTTCCTCTGACAATCACACAGCACTAATGTGTTGCACAAAAAAGGCTGCTACAGAATATTCTATTTTCTTTCTTATTCCTACTTCTTTTCCATTTCCAGTGAGGTTTCCTTCTGTGTAAATTACTTTCAAACCCCTTTACTGCACACCTGGTCTGTACAGTTATCTCCATCCCTTACTGAGCAGGGCACTGAGGCACCTGAAGCCAGAGCACAGTCCATGTGGTCAGTAAAGAAAAATAGGAAAAAGGACAAACTGTAATCAGTGACTAAAGCTTCTCTCCACCTCCCCCTGTATTTTATCCATTACCTACAATCTCTGGTTTCTCCTATTTTCTTTTCTATGTGTGATTCTCTCAGTTGTGCGTCTGACTGATTCACTCATGCTGAGGTGGCAGTTCACAAAAGCTTACGCTGCAGTTTGCTTCTTTCATGCACTCTTTCTGTCCCTTGTTCTGCTTTTCTGAATGCCTTTGGAAGACCTTTGCTACCATTACAAAATATCTATTTTTTTCTTTATTTTTAGTGGAGGTATCTACTATGTTAGGCGAATAATTTACTTTGTTTTGTACTGACCATCTCTTGACTTTTGCTTTGGCAGTAAGCCAGGTTTAACTCATAGCTAACCAGTAGCAAGACAAAAGACAAGATACCCTGGCCAGCTAGAGGTCAAAGCTGCTTGTCAAATCTGACAGACAGCAGTGGATTACGTAGGTTGGCTGTGAAAGAATTAAATAAAAGTTTCTAGTCAGAAGCACATGGCTGAATGGGCAGCCCAAAGACCATGTTTATTAAGTTTTCAGCATTCTGGCCTCTTTAACAAGCTCTAAACCACCACTGCATGGCACACACTGAGAACGGACTACAGAAAAAGACTGTATAACTAAGATCCTCTGCCAGGCTGGAATCAAGATCTCAAGCAGACTTGAATTAATACATTTGATGTCAGTATTGCTTAACCTAAATAGATAAGGGACCAAGACCTTTGAACATTTAAAGGAAGAAGGACAACTATTTCCTTTGGTTTACATTAAAAAGAAACAGGGACACCTTTATTTTCGTTTCCTTTCAAGAGGGATATAACATTTCAAGAAATTCAATCATAAAAGACTAAAATGAACTCACAGAAGAGCTATGTCTGGAATTTGTAAACTACAAAGGAAAAGGCAATTAACTATCCAAATCCTATTGAAAGTCAATAGCCTTAAGCCACTTTGAAAATCCCAGCACATAAAACTCACTAAAAGCAAACTCTGCAGTAAATGAGAGTGAAGTAGGGGAGCCAAGCAAAGAACAAAGAACAGAAGATATCTATTAGACAGCAATAGGTGTGGAATTATGAAGTACATGCTGTAGGTACAGCTATGATGGAAATTGCACATGCATTCAGGTTGTTCTTCACTATCTCATAACATATGTATTGCTTCCATTGCAAATGAATTTATCGTCTTTTCTTCTTTCTTCTAAGTTGTCTGTAAGACTACTCCAATCACTAGGAGTTTGTGCCTATGGGCAGCTTGCTAACTGCTCTACTGATTGTTAGTGAAGATACAAGCCATAAAGCTGCTTTTGTAACAGGCTAAGGAAGCAATCAGGAGTGCCTTTAACCTCACCGTCCTGAAAGGTAGTGGCTAGGGGGCTGGATTTTATCAAAGGAAAAGAATTTGTCTAGCTGCTGTTTCTTCCCAGCAGTATGCATGTTCCAACATCTGAGCTGTTTGTTTTGTTGTTTTTTTTTAAATGGGGTCCAGCCTTCTCTGTTGTGCTTTCAAAGGCAGCAGTGTCTTCCACTACTTTTTCTTCCCCACAAATGATGTCAGGCAAGTCCCCTTGCACCATTTGTTGAAAATTATGGATTTTGCTGTGGGAGATGGCAGCTGATGAGGGTTTTGGAGAATGCAGGTTTTGACAGGAGAGCCTAAATCCTTGCCCTGGTTTTGGCTGGCATAGGTTTAATTTTCTACCTAGTAGCTGGCATAGTGCTGTGTTTTGGATTTAGTATGAGAATAATGCTGACAACACATTGAAGTTTTAATTGTTGCTTACACTAGTCAAGGACTTTTTCAGTTTCCCATGCTCTGCCAGGTGCACAAGAAACTGGGAGGGGGCACAGCCAAGATAGTTGATCCAAATAGACCAGAAGGGCTATTCCATACCATACGATGTCATGCTCAGTATATAAACTGGGAGGAGTTGGCCGTGGGGCAGCGATCGCTGCTTGGGGACTGGCTGGGCATAGGTTGGTAGGTGGTGAGCGGTTGCATCACATTTTTTTTCCCCTGGGCTTTTGTTTCTCTCTCTTGTTGTTCTCCGTTTCATTACAATTATTATTATTATTATATTTCAATTATTAAACTGTTCTTATCTCAACCCACAAATTTTCTTACTTTTGCCCTTCTGATTCTCTCCCCCATCCCACCAGGGAGCGGGAGGGTGAGTGAGCGACTGTGTGGTGCTCGGTTGGCGACAGGAGCTAAACCTCAACAATCCTCCATAATGCCTACTTGAGGCACATATGACTTTCAGTGGAGCTGAGTGCAGAGGCTTTATTGCTGAATGATGTACAACCTTCTATTAATTAAATAAGGAAACGTTGTCCACAATCACTTGCCAATGCATTGTATTATTGCAAGGGCTGTAGAATGTCACTTTCCTGCAGACCATCTAGAAATGTGAGCCGCTGCTTCAGCAGTTATCAAAATCTTTTCTCCTGAATTTTAATTTCACTAATAAGTGTTACTGAGTAATTGCAAAAAGGGTTTTGGTGTGATTTGTCTGCTGTTTCCTTTAGGAGTAGGACACAATAATTTCTTAATAGGATGCCTTTCCACTAAATAAATAACAGTCCAGTCATAAATCAGTAGAACAGCAGTGCAGAAATTGTTTGGATTAAGATACAGTCATAAACCTAAATCCCAGTGTAAAACTGAATAGTTGTTTCGGACTTCTAGATGATAGATTCACCTGATATTTGAGGGGGCGGAATTTTTATTATAGGGTACAGCAAGAAGTGTAAACCTAAATCCTTTGCACTGACTAGGTGATTTATGTCCTGCCTTCCCTCTTTAGCTTTTTCCTTACATGGTTATTCAGTGCATTTCAACTAATTTGCTTTTTATAAGACTAGGTAGATATGATTTTGTAATTAACCAGACTATAATGAAATCTGGCTTATTGTTATCATGATTAGCTTAATATTCTATTTAATGAGTTTTAAAATGCTGCCAGAAAGCAGAATGCACATCCAATGAATGGTAGAGATGCCCATGAATCCCAGTTGCTAGTAGCTGGAATAATAATATTGTCTTTCCATTTTGGATGTTATTATACTTCACATGTGTCCTGGTTTCAGCTTAATTCAGAGTTAATTTTCTTCCTAGTAGCTGCTACAGTGCTGTGTTTTGGACTTAGTATGAGAACAATGCTGATAACACGCTGATGTTTTAGTTGTTGCTCAGTAGTGTTTACACTAGTCAAGGACTTTTGAGCTTCCCATGNGTGCTTAGTTGCAGATTGGGGTTAAACAACAATAACATGTTACATCCAGGAACCACTTCACTAACCTTGGCACTTGTACTTTATTCAGGTACGCCATCTCAGCACTATAGCAATGGCTGTTTTCTTCCTGTGTCTTAATGAAGGGCCTGATCCAAGACATTCTGAGGCCAAAGTAAAGCTTCTCATTGAGCTTCCATGGGCTTTGGATCAGGCCCACAATCTACTGCTGGCAAGATAATAAGTATTCCTAAATAACTCAACTGTCATTTTGACAATTATGATAACATTTTTGTTATTTTCAAAGCAAGTGATTTTCACTGATTATGACAGTGATTACACTATTCATCTCCTAGCTGGGAAATTTTTCTTGCAAAGGAAAAATGCTAGAACATATCTGATGAGCAACAAATGAGCATCCCAATATACAACCAGTTTATATTTCATAGGTCTGTCAGGGAGCTTTGTCTTTTGTTGGCCAAGAAAATTTTAAGCAGCCTGAGTGATGATGGAGGCACAGAAGAAAATATAAACAGAGCTGTCTACTTTGGCTTCCTTGCCCAGGGAGACAAGGTTGGCTAATTGAACTTCCAGAGGTTTCTGGATGCATCACCTTTGGGTCAGATGTTCTGAGAATCTAGAGTCTGTGGCTACAAAGTCAGCTCCCAGGGACTGTAAGCAAGGTCAGCTTTTAGATGCAGGTCCCTTGAGTTTATTCTTCTAACAAGACACAGGGAGCAGACAGGACATGTTGTCTCCTTTTCTCAAAGCAAGCAGTGCAGGAGTGTTTAAAGATGTGGTGAAAATATTTAGCAGTGGTAAACACTTACCTGTAGGACAATACTTACCCAAACACAAAAGAATCCACTGAGCTGTGTAATCTTATCATGACCTGAATATCAATAGTGGATCATGAAAAGAGCTTCCTTGGTTTGGAATGAAAGCATGACTGTCAACTTCTTGATATCATTGTTGTCCTGTTTGTCCTGATTGTAAATGACAATGCCATGTTTTGCACAGATCTCAGTATTTTCATATTGATAATTTTACAATGGGTATGTTGCAGTTCCTGTTTAGTTTCTTTTCTCCTTTGTCACTGGAAGCAATTTTCTGAAGCTACAAAAAAATAATTCATCATTTATTGCAGTAGAAGAATACAGAAATATGAGGCTGTGTCCTGACAGAAAACAAAGTTTTCAGTTCACCACACATTATTGCTCTTAATTCATATTATCATCCACAGCACTCTGAAGGACTTGCAATCTTTTCCTAAAGTTTGGGATCTCCTTACTTAATACTTAAAGCCCAAGGTACTACCACAGTGTAGAAGGTGGCTACAAAGTAAAAGTGGTTTTGAAACTCTGGGCATGCATCCCATGGATAGTGACCAAGATTTCTTTTTGAATATGATCTGAAACTTCCTAAATCATTAGGAAGTAACATTTTGTAGCTTTCCTGGGCTCCCACAGTGGAATTATGAACATTTTCCATTTTATTCTTTTTTGACACTTAAGATAGATTTATACTATCCATGTAATAATAATATCAATAATGATAAAAAATATTACCAGTAATAAATTGATTCATACACTTACATTGTAGCAATGCATGGGATCCTGTTATACTAAAAACTGGTCTGCTACCATTAAGAAGGTTGCTTGTTGCCCTGAGACCTCTACTCTCCAGATAATCTATTTAATGTCAGAATCTCAGTGATTCTGGGAAGTCTACTTAGGTAAGGACACTAAGGTTTGCTTCTATAAATCTTATCTTAACAAATTTTCTGAATTTATAAAAATTAATTCACAATCAGCTATGTTGGTACTTCATTCAGAATGTTAATTTGACAAGAACCATTTTTCCTGAAGTATTTGACAATATGTTCTTCTGGTCTTCTTCAGACCTAACAGGCCCTGAGATATGAACAATACAGTTTGTTGCAAACACGAAAAAGAACATTTTTTTAAAAAATGGTATTTGAGTTTGTTTTTTTTGCTTTGGGGCAGAGATTTGTTCCCTTATTTTTCCATAACTAAGTTTCATGACATCAAAGGTCATGAAACCTTTGAAGAGAAACAGTGTCTAGAAATAGACATAATGGTTCAAAAATTTTAGAGGAAAAATGAATGCTGATAAGGCATGTAAGCTGTGAAGAACCTTGTCATGACAAGAGTCAAGGTGAGAAGGAGTATAAGAATCAGCTTTTCAAACTTGCCCAGATTCCAGCTGATAGGAGAGAAAATCACTGAAACACATTCTCTTAAAGCCTTTACAGAGATTGGATGAAGAAAGTTGTTTCTTGGAGTGGCTTTGTGTTTTAAAAATGGTCTTTTTTTAGCTGAAACAATCAACACTTGTGACTGCTGAAACCTTTGATGAGGATGAGGAACAGAGGTTTGTTGGTGGGGATGCCTTACAGCAGGATTGTCTGTGCAAACTCTGAGAACATGAAGATCTCTGAAATGATTGAGTCAGACAGGAATGTCTTGGAGCTACTGGTTGTGGAGCATGTGGAACTTGTTAGGGAGCAAGCCACCTAGCCTCCTGCTTAGCTGCTCATTCACAAGGGATGCCACCCAGCATTCCCAGCTGCAAGCTCTGTCTCACAGATGACACCACCACAGATTGCAGGGAGGCCCAGGAACATGACAATAGCTTCATTGCATTGGCTGCTGCAGCTCAGCTGTCACTGCTGCTTCACTCCATATCATAGTCCCCATCCACATGGTGCCATGCAGAAAACTTTTACATAATACTCCCCAGCAAGTTCAGCTTGAATTAACTAGGAGAAGATCTACCTGGGTCACTTTCAAAAAAGCTAATGTTATGCAAAATTCCACCTGCCACTTATTCTCTGAATTTCTTATGGAGCAGGCAGAATGGCATGGTGGTTCAGTGAAGGTCAGGGCAAAGCTGAAGTAACGGCCGTGTGTATTAAGACGTAACATTAGAGGTTGAGCATCTCTCAAAACTTGAAGCCTGGACTGACCAATTTTACTAGTCCCTTGTTTTGGCTAGCTATACAATGGCCAGGGTTATCAAACATTCCTACTGTCTGGCCACATGAAGTTGTGCACATAACAGAGCAGTAAACAGGATAGTGCTTGCTCAGAATTACAAGAATAACAGTATTTGTGATGGACCAAATTGTGATGTCAGTTGTCCTGGGAGATTGTGCTATTAGCATCCTGTCAGTCAAAGTAAAACACCTTGGATCAGGCTTCACAGACTGAAAGAGAATTGTGGCCTCACCTCTCCCAACTGGCAAACATAAAACTGAGCAGCCTTGGCACCTTAGTATGGGAAAGATTCAACCGTGATAAAGGAGGAGGAGAGCTTCCAGCTTGGCAAGCCCTGGAGGCATGCATCTGTTCTCATCCTAAGCCATTCAGGACCATATCAGGCTCTGAATCCTTCTTTTCCCCTGGCATCACAGGAGAAGCTCATTACACAGCACTATCCCTTTCTTCAACATGTCCCCCAAGGTATGGAATGAAATGGCCAAGTTACTTTCATAGCAGAGATAATTATCTGCATGTCATCCAGCAATGAGGCCATAGCAGAATTACAAATGGAGCAGATTTGGTCTACTGAGCAGAAAAGGGAAAGGGATGAAATGTAAAAGCTCACTTTTGTGTGATACCCTGCTGCTGTTCCTCCATCTCAGTTCAACTCAAAGCTTAGTATCCCAACATAAACAGCTCTGTGGCTTTTGTTACAAACTGATCTGTTACTGGTGTACTCAGTAGCCTGGAGCTAAGGTGTATGAGGCCTTTCTTTCCTCACCCTCTCTAATATTTCCAGCAGGTAATGTAGACTCAGGAAGATGCAAGGAATGTACAAATCCTCAGTGATCTTGCTGTTCTGCCAGTTGACCCGAGTCAAATACACTGCACTGTTACTGTAAGCCCCTATAGCTGATGTAGGTCATAGCATAAGGGTTGTTATGTAATTTCACAAGTGCTGACCCTCATTAACGCAATCCTTATTGTACTCAAGACTACAACAACAGTGTAACTAGAATCTACATTTTAGACACAGGTTCATTACTCTCATTGCCGTGTTTTCCTCTTCAGTGTCAAGCACTTGAGCAAGATGGAAGATGCATATTCCGTCTCTTGTGCTCTGCCCTCTTTGTGAATCATCCTTCTGCGGGAAAGGCTTCCAGTTGCATGAGCCACTGACATTCAGGCACAACTACATTACACCTGAGGGATAATTTTAAGCCTGCTATGAAGACCAGTCTTTTTCTCTGTGCAAACTGTGGTTCTCCAGGTGCAGGTGGCAGGTGGTATTGGAAATAATATTTCACTTTTGGTAACTTGGTTTGGCACTGGTCATGCCCAGAGAGGCTTCCATGTGTAGGCTGGGAGTACATCAAGTGGACAGGGCTTCTTGCATCTGTCAACCACACTATAGACACACACTATATACAGTCTCACTGGCAACAGCCATGTGCTAAGAGGATGCCCACAATCCTCTCTTCCCTGAAGTTTCCTCTCATCCATTCTTGCTCTCCCTTCAAGCCCATCCACAGGGTCATGCTTTGTGACCAGAAAAGCTAGTGGTTTGTGCCATTTTTGTGCCCATTATTCACTTTAGATTACCTTCTTTTGCAGAACAGGTAAAAAAATACCAGTTCAGAAAGTTTTCTTTGGAGTTATACATCATTCATTTAAGAGTATAATGAAAGCTGTGCTCATCAAAGTTGGAATAAAAGTTTAGCCGCAAATAACATTTAATTTTTAAAGTATATTTGGTAATTAAATGTTATTTTGGCTCTGCTGTGTGCCAGAAAGCATGAAGGAGTATTTGTTATGCTCCCAGCAGAACTTCCCTGTGGACTATTGTTCTTCACTTGTGGGAGTGAGGGGGAGAGAGAAAGAGAGAGAGAAACAGTGTAAGCCCAAACATGGATACAGGCTGGGTGATGGGCGGATTGAGAGCAGCCCTGCAGTGAAAGACTTAGGGTATTGGGGGATGAAAAAATGAATATAAGTTGGCAATACACGCTCATAGCCTGGAAAACCAAGTGTATCCTGTGGCCAGCAGTTTGAGGGAGGTGATTCTTCCCCTCTACTCCACTCTCGTGAGATCCCACCTGGAGTACTACATTCAGCTCTGGGGCCCACAGGATAAGAAAGACATGGACCTCTTAGAGCAGGTCTAGAGGAGGGCCACAAAGATGCAGGAGGCTGGATCACCTGCCCGGTGAGGACAGACTGAGAGAGTTGGGGTTGTTCAGCCTAGAGGAGAGAAGTCTCTGGAGACACCTTATAGCAGCCTTCCAGTACTTAAAGGGGGCCTACAGGAAAGATGGAGAAGGACTGTTTATCAGGGAGTACAGTAATAGGATGATGGGCAAAGGCATTAAACTGAAAGAGGGTAGATTTAGATTAGCTATAATGAAGAAATTCTTTACTGGAGGGTGGTCAGACACTGGAACAAGTTGCCCAGAGAAGTTGTGGATGCCCCATCACTGAAAGTGTTCAAGGCCAGATTGGATGGGGTTTTGAGCAACCTGATCTAGCAGAAGATACCCCTACCCATAG
>VZTL01038804.1:0-92242 GCA_013400535.1 Scopus umbretta
TAAAATAAACAGAATATGAAATTCAGCTAAATTCTGTAGTTTTCAAATTCTGCTGATTTTATGGACCAACATATTTTGGAAAGGGAACATTTGGCTTTGAGAAGTTTTCCTTCTCAGAGGTTTTGTCCAGGCCAGTGTTTCAAACACTTTGAAATAATTACAAGCAGAATCATCCTGGCAAAGACTAAGGAGCATTTTGGGGTGCTGGAAGAGGCGCCCAAGGGCCCTGTCAGGAGGACAGGTTGCTTCCCTTGGGCTGAGCATCTCATTGAACACCCATCACCTTCCTCACTGCCCAGAGCACATCCTCCATGGCTGCCAAGTTGGGTTGGCTGTACCAAGGGCTCCATGGTGGGGCACCCACAGTGTGAAGGAGATCTCAGCATCACTGGGCTCCAGTTCCCTCAACAGGATCCCTGAAGACCATCAGCTCCAGTCAGGGCTGCTCCTCCAGCTGCACGGAGTAAATCAGACACCACAGGTCCAGATTCATCCAAGCTCACAGCAATGCTTAGCAGACATACTCATGGCCTGATTTTAATTCCAGGTCTCTCCCAGCAGTGGGCAGAGATAGATATCTTCAGAGGGTGATTCAGTGTTGTGTGACCTGGCAGGACAAAACCAGGAGGATGGGGTCCTGGGTGGAAGGAGCACACTGTGGCAGGATGGGAACCAGCTCCTGGTTATTTGCTCAATGGGGCAATTAGTCCTGTAAGTTCCTGAGCCCTGTGATTAACTGCAGCCATCCAAACATCATCATTGCGAAGGAAGAGTAGCTAAAAGATTCTGGAAATTGTTGGCATTTCTTGGCGGCTACAGAAAAATCCCATTTGCAACTGGCAGGCCCTTGGGCTAAGGGCAGGACAACCTACCAGCACGCAAACTGATGAACAACTCCAAAGGAAGCGCTTCTCTTTCGGGAAGAAGGAAAAATGGTGCAAAAGTCCCAGAGCTTCTGCCCATGAACCTGGAGAGGAACCGAGGGAGAGCAATCACTGTCTGCTACAAGTCCCAGCCGTGGTGGCTCCATGTGGACAAGGTACAGCATAAATAGCAATTGTGAATGTTTCACAAAGACATGGGCTATCATGGGCACAAAACTCCTCCATGGATTTTTTTCCAGATCCCAGTGTGTTGAGACAGAGACTTTGGCCCTGTGCTCTATGGAAAAGCATTTGGCCCATAACACCTTCCTCACAGGTGTGAGAGTTACAGCTACAGAAAGAAGTTGTTTTAAGGCACCTGAATCCTTTGGTGGATGTCGCAGTTTTGAATCAGGCTTTCTAATGCCATAGACAAAACAGAGGGGCAGCAAGTGCTTCAGCCCAGGGTCCTCAGCAGCCTACACGCTGGGTGGGATGGATGCTTGCACTACAGTGGAGAGGTTGTACATTCATACTGCAGCATCCCTGGGACTGAGGTGGTGTGAGATGGGGGCTGGCATCCCTGAAGTGCGTCCTGGGATTTGGTATCTCCCTTGGAAAGGCACCTACCATTCAGCAAGCCCTGCAGTTGCATTTCCTCCCCAGCAGTCCACCACAAACTTTGGGCTGAAATTTGCTGAGGATCTGGGGAAACTGGGTTTAATTTGGTCTGCCATTTAGAGGTTCTGCCTCAGAGGCAGACCAGGGATATTTCCTGGTGGAAATATGCGCAGCTAGGTAGGAGTTTCCAAGACAAAATTCTTGGCCTGAAATGTCTAAATACTTTCATAGGGCTGGGTCTTGGAGTTCATTTACCCATAGAAAAAAATGACGTTCTCATCTCTATTTTGCTCAAGTAAATGTGACCCACATTGCCCAAAAGCCAAGGACCTGCAAGGGAAGTCACATTCTTGCGGCAGCTTAATAATTTGCCCAAAGCAAGGAGTAAGAGCTGGGACTTCAACACAGCTCCTCAAGCTGGAGACACAGTTCCAAGGCCAGGCTGATAGCACCCAAGGTTACATTAAGGAAAGCTAATTCTCCACTGACAGACCCTGGTACAGTGTGTTCTTTCCGAATTAATGGTCTTAGAAAAAGGCTGTTTGCAAATAAGTCTTCTCAAGCAAAGTAGGAAACCTCATTTTGCGGAGGTTTGCAGAGGGACTGTTAGCTCAGCAGTTTCAACTCGCGCCGAGTGCGTGTGCAAATTAAAAGGAGGAAGCCACACAGTTGGTTTTGGGGCATTCCTGCTGAGGTGTTGCTCTTTTGAAGTCGGTGGGGCTTCTCCTGGGCTGGGTCCGTCCACGCCGCTCACACCCCTGGAATGTGGTGGAGGATTGGTGTGACCAGTCGGGCCAGTAAACAGACCTTCCTCCAAAATGAGTTTTTACTGAAATCTGCAAAGAGCTTTTGCAAGCAGATTGACTCACATGGTTTCTCAGCTCTTAGTCATGAGCTTCTTCTCTGGACAGTTAATTAGTTTGTTCTTGTGGAGCGCTTTGAAGATGCAAAGCAGGATGGGAAAGTGAAGTGTTATTAGCTCATTATCTGCAATCTCTTTTTTTTGTGACAGAGCAATGAAGTCCAGGCTCAGCCTAAGAAGCTTAACAGAACTGAAAAGCGAATTCTCCACACACCCAGTTCTGTCCTTATTTCAGTACAGCTCTTTGCCAAAGCTCAGTGCCTCTTCAGACTAAAGCTCCTTGACACCAGCCAGGCAGAATAGGGTGGCTTAGCATCACTACACAGGCAATTGGCAGTGACCCGAAGTGACCCTGACAGAATACCTGAATATTTGGAATTTGGACCATTAACTTCAACGTGATTCCTACTATTTTCCACTTGGATGTGAAAGGGGAGAATGAGGCCAGTAGATTTTTTATAATTTATACCCTGATATGAGTGTATTAGGGGTCAAGTTCAGCATCTGAGAACCTGAAATCTTTATAGAGAGGAGTAAAATTAAATAGCCGGGAAGGTTATGAATGAGGTGAATTAGCATCTGTCTGCACAAAGCAACTCATGTGTGTCTGGTTATGTTCAAAGAGAAGAAGTAATGTTGAAAGTATTATTTTTATGTCTGCAAAGGACACGCTGGCCAGACAGCTGCCATACCCTGTGGAGTATAGTGGATATAACAGCTCCATCTACATAGCTGGTCACTAGTTGTGCATCTGGCAATTTGGGGATCTTGCCAGAGGCATTTCAAAAGCTGGTGTGTGCAGTGATGTGGCCTGCTGCAAGGAAATATGCCTTCATAATTGGGTGCTTGAACTCTTCTGGCCCCATGGCCCCATTGCAATGGCGTCACATGCAAAACTGAGCCTCTTACTGAATTCAGGACCATCCCTGAACATAAATATCCATCTGTTTCTCAGGGAAAGATTGCATCTGGGCTGCCCAGACCTCCTTGCAGGATCGCCTTGCAGACCTCCAGCCTGAGTCCCCACCTTGACCTGAATATCCAGCAATATTGCAAGCTCCAAGTCTGTGGGAAAAGGCTGAGCTGAGCAACGAGCCTCATCCCTCTGGCATGTGCGTGTGCCTGTACGCACACACACACACACGTGAGAGAAGATCTTCCATGACACAAATGTAAATTAAATACCTAACTGCTTTCCCTGGGCGCTCACTTCCTAACTTCAGGTTCACCTGATAACATCTCCCCTTGCTGAGCAACCAGACTTCCAGCACTCATCTTTGCAAAAGTCCATGTTATGAGTCTTGTTTCCTTGTTTTGATGGACAGAAATGATGAATTCATGATATCCCTGGTTGGGGAATAAGATGTCTCATTTTCATTGCCTTTGCAAGCTACTGGCACCAGTTACACAATTTCCAACCCTCATTTCGCTGTTGGGTCAGACAATCACCAGAAAAGGCAAGGCTGGACAATTAGATTTGCCACCCAGCCTTTCTTTGCTTTGTTTATGTCCAAGCAGTTACAGTGAAAGCAGCCACAAATTGCAAAGGAAATCCAGTTAGAAGGGTTTCCATCCAAGGATGAGCAAAATGAACCAAGCTATGGACGTGAGTCATGGAGCCAACTATTTACAGTGAAGTCCTCTTACTCCTAACCATGAAGATGCATTACCCTCCAGCACATGGGTGGTGCTGAGCATGTCAAACTTTTCTCTGCAGACTTTTGCTTGGAAAATGAACATCTTAGATAGCTCAATGACTCCAGGAGGTGTTTTTTTTCAGAGGAACAGAAATAGTGCAAGTGGTGATGGCAAGACACAAATTGGGAACACCGTCATGGTGGGTACCCTGTGGGCACAGCACAAGGAGCACAGGAGCATTGCGCAGCTTCTGCCTGGTTTCACCCTCTTCATTGGTCTGACACTAGTTTCACGCTTATGTCAGAAAGACACAAGAAATGTGGTGTTTACCATCCCACCCTGCCAGGGTAGAGCTAGTCTGACATCCTAGAAAGAAGACACTTTGCAATATAGTATTAGAGTGGGTGTTTTTGTGGATGTGCACTGACAAAAGATAAAGGGTGAGGTTCAGGCCACCTAGTTATGTCTGAGCATCAATTATCTTAGTCTGGACTTCCTTAATCAGCAGTGGAAATAGAAAATCATTAATTTGCCCCTCCTTCCAACTCTGCCTGATGATGGGGTGAACCACATGCTGGGCAGACTATTCCTCTCTACCAGTTATGAAGGGAACCCAGAGCAACTATCTCACACTTCAGTGTCTAATTTTAAGCTGCCCAGGTGAGGGTGGATGGATCCTAAGAGACTTCTCCTAACAGGTAATGAGCAATAAAGGCCACAGTGGTAGGGAAAGTTTTTTAGATGTGGTTGTTTAGCTCAGTTTATGGAGAGCTGGTGTTTGGCAGCTTAAATAAAAAAAATGCAAGTAAGCTGTGCTGCAAGCCCTGCAAAGCCGTGCAGCTGAGAAGGCAGGTAGTTGTGGGCAAATGATAGCTGCCCATAGCTACATAAGAGGGAAAGAGATGGTAGACCCTCTCCTTCCACACTGCTGGCAGTTTGGCTCAGGGTACCCATCACAGCACCACCACTATCACTGCTGGCAAATTTGTTGCTTGGAGACTCCCATGATGACTTAAAAAACAAGCAAGCATTTGAATCCTCTGAATTCACTCATCCCTTTTGAAAATCCCAGGGTCCTGTTAAAGCATTTCAGGTTTGCACCTTGGCACAGAGGATGATGCAAAATCACCACTGGCTTTGGACAGCAAGTGAAATTTAAGGCTCATTCAGGTATAGTCTGGTTTTAGTGGGTGCCAAGGTCTGTCTGAAGCCAATAGCCTGGTTGCTTTGCAGTATGCTGAAAGCAAGAGTCTGGGTTCAGACACAAAGGCTCAGATTTTGGGCTCTCTCCCAGGGACACAGCATGAGCTCTGTGCTGGAGGCAAATTCCTGATCAGTGATGTGCATCCTGGGTGCTGAGCCCTCCTAGCAGCCAGCAGGTATCTGGGGGTATCTCAGAGCACCTGAGGTTATGTGAGGAGTTTTGTGCAGGATTCCTGGGAAGGAAGAGGCACAGCAAGCTCCCCAGGACTCTCGATCTGCCGAGCCTGCAGGGTGTTGTGAAGCCAACTCAACACCGAAGCAGGCACCACATGTTAATGGCCTGGGACCCTCTCAAAAACCAGCAGAACAGACACCCAAGGGCCCAAATATGCATCTGTAAACAAGATAAATTCACTCCTAGCTGGGCCTAAGATGTTGAAGGAGAAAGTGAGGAGGTACACATCCCACCCAGGATGGAGCCTTAGTCATAGTGCCAGCATTGGTGTCTCTGTTTTTACGGAGCTCTTCTGCTTTCTGTGGTCCCAAAGGAGGGTGACAGGGTGATGACAACAGTCTGAGCAGGGAATCCTCATGTCTCTGGTCATTCTGGGAAGGAGGAGCAGCCTAGTGGTACATCCATAAGCATGCACAGTGTTCTCACACGGGGATTGCTTTGCAGCATCTTGCCAAATGAAACCTGAAGACACCAGCTATTTTGGCCTGGCTCCTTCTCAGGTTTTGGCCTCAGGTTGTGCCACACTGGTGCTCCTGTTGTGAGCAGTTCAGCTTTGCACTGAAGTGCATGGAGGTGCTGCCCTTGAACCACTCCAAGGAAGTCTGCATTCCCCTTTGGATAGTTTATGGAAGGTACCCACAGCTCTGCTGCTGCCGGATCATGCTCACAAACCTGTACTTAGCACAGCCATGGGGCTGCATGACATTGCACATGTAGTCCCCCCACCATGGCTCACTGCTGTCCACTACTCAGGATGGAGGTGAAGATGGTCCGTCCCTCTGCCAAGCACCAGATGTGTGGACCAAAGCCCCAGCCCTGGTTTCTGGGGATTGCACAGCCCATTTGTGCTGGCACTTCCCCCTGCAGGGATGTGGTCCATGGCAGGAGGGCGGGGGCAAGGACACAGCTTAGAAGAGAGTCATTGTGAAGCTATTCCCACATACCGTGGTCTCGGCTCTTTCAGCACTGGGCTCTGTTTGACCCTTCCCAGGGCGAAGCTGAGCAGTTAGCTACCCGCCCGTGAGTAATGGTGACTTCTCATCCCAATCCCTTCCTGCCTGCTGGAGACCTGCCAGTCACTGTCATTCTTTCCCTGGTATGCTTCAATTGCTGGAGGAAAAACTCCTCCATTTGTTCTCGTTATCCCACCAGCTGCCTTGCTGGCTAATTTGGCACATGCCTTCATCCCTGTTTTAACTGGATCTTTGCAGGCTGCAGCACCCAGGAGTGAGCATGGGTTCCTGGGGCCCCCCCGTGGGTACAAACCACCCTCTCGTGCTCTGTCTTTTCTCGGGTGCCTCTCTGCGGGCTCTGCTTCCTCCTGTTCAAAGCAAGGTGGGGCTCTGACTCACCTGCATCTGGGTCTCGCCGTGCGGCAGGACTCGCCGTGGCTCCGCTGACTTTCCCACGGTGGCTGAGCCCTGCAGTGATGTTGCTGCTTCACCCAGGAGCTCGCGGCAGGCAGGCTCTGGGGGCAGAAAGGCAATGGGTGTGGATTTTGCTCCGTGTACCAAGGAGTCGTCTCTTCAAATAGCATAAACACTCGCCTGAGCCATCGCCTCCCTCTGCCCTTCCCCCTGGCTCTTTAACCCTCTGCTTCTCCACATCCTGCAGGAAATAATTTCTACGTTGCTCGTGGGTTACCCTTGAAAAAACCAATATTTGGGATAAGCACAGTCAGTTTCTCACTGCACAGACATTTTTATGCCGGGAGACAATTAGGAGATGTGCTGCTGCCTGGGAAATCTAGAGTCTCACTGTGATCCTGCCAATGGCCCCACTGTGGTAATAAAGCAGCGCCTTTCCCCCTCCTGCTATTTCTCCTCCCCTAAAAGGAAAAAAGAATCAGTTTTCATCATGGGTAAAATGTGCTAAAGAAAAGCTCGGGGTGGAACTCAAAGGCACTCAGGTAATCTCTGATTTTTATCCTTTACATTTTTTGAGCATTTCTTTCAGCCCTGCTGGTGAGAGACTGATTTTCCTGTTCTGCCAGGAGAGATTCTTGTTGATTGAAGCAGGAGTTACCTGTACCGTGAGATAAAGTCTTCCTGGGGAAAGAATAGAAAACAGATGGAAGAAAGCAATAAGATGCACAAAGCAAATCTCTGTTTCATTGCACAGCACCCAGTCTGGGTCATTTCTCAGACTGCAACTTGGCCTCGGGACCCAGAAGCAGTTATTGCCTGAGCTCAGATCTGTTAGGTGAGACCCTGCAGCTTTTTGTGGAGAGAAGCGCCAGGGAAAGGAGGGAGGAACTCTGGTTCTCTGGGAAAGTATTTGCGTTTTGCAGTGCCAGGAACTTCCAATAGCTTTATCACTTTTGAAACATTCTACCTGTTTTGGTTTTTTTTCCGCATTGCGTTACCTTGGGAAGCCAGGCATGCCTGTGCAATGAGGGGGTCATTCACTGCCACACCAGCTGGGGGTATTTCGGATGCGCAGCATAGGGGCAATTTGCCAGTTAAAATACCAGATGGGGGCATTTTAATTGCTTTGCTCCTCATTTGCAGAAATGCAGGCAACTCCAGAGGCAGAAGGTCAAGGGAGAAACCAGGCTTGGGAAGGTCTCCTGCACAGGTACGACAGTGTCGAGCTGTGGAGCCACTGCAGAAACAGTGCTCAGATCTGGCCATCTCTCAGCTTTGGGACATGTGAGATCTCATCCAAGGCCTGGAATATTGGCCAAAGTGTTAATCAGGACCAGATCTACTACTTAAAAATTACTGCCAGCAATTCCACCTACCCAATGCAATCCCCTTGTACCCTGTGAAGATTCCTGCAGTACTCTTCCTTGTGTTGAAAGGCTTTCTTGCTCATCATCAGCTGCTAGGCTGGGGAGGCTGGGACCACCAAGGGTCTCATTTCTGCCACCGAGCACAGCACATTCAGCACAGAACGCGTGTGCAGGGGGGTGTTAGTGGGAAGATAATTTCCCTCTCATCAAAGCCTTTCCTGCGTGAGATTATCAAGTTGCAGAAGGCTGTAATGGGAGCCAGAACTGGGAAAGCATTGCTGGGGCTCGGTCGGATGGGGATGCTTGGTGTGGGCATCCAGGAGTGGATGCCACATCCTGACAAACTGCACATGGAGTTTCCTAAATCCAGGAAACATTGCTCTGGCTGTCACTGCTCCACCCACTCTGATGGAGAAGATGCTGTAAAGGCTCAAGTAAAGCTGCAATGTTTTATTGCATCCCAGCAGCACAAAGGAGAGATCTCCTGGTGTTAGATGAGAGAATGGAACATGGCTGTGTGTTTGGGATGCCTCATGGGAGTCCCTCAAAAGGCAAGCTTAGAAACTCAAAAAAGACAAAGGCAAGCTTAGAAAACACCAAGGGGCGAAGTACAGTCTTAGGCAGGTAACAACTCCCATGCTCAGCAAGATTAAATCTGCAAGGACACATAATTGTGGGAAAAATACAAATGAGGGTTATACGATAGAGGAGCACAAAGTCATGCATGTTATGGGGATGGTAACTAGGGATGAGTCACTGTGCCTCACACGGGACTCGCGCTTTCTCCTGACCCAGGCCCCCAGCTCCTGTGGTGGAGATGCCCTGGGCTATGGGTGCATGAGCGCTGTGGGGGCTATGGGCTGCGGGTGCCATGCATATGCTGAAGCTCTTCTGCATGTGCCTTGCTTTTATGGGGCAGGGCTTTCTGGTATGGGCTGCCATGTGTCCTCCAGCAGTGTTCCGTGTGGGACCGTGGCACTCCTAAGGCATCTGGCTGTGGGGCCGGGAAACCAAGATAGAGGAGCTTTGTTGAGCAAGTGTATCCCAGCAGATGTTGGTACTGTGGGGTCGTTGGTGCTGTTGCGGTGTGTGGCTTGGGCTTGGTGTTTCGTAGGGATGGGCTGTGCAGTGCAACGTGGTCTCTGTGCCGTGAAATTGGGAACTGCTCTTGGCTGGGAAGTGATGATCCTCTGTGGTGTGGCCTGGAGAAGTCGGGTATTTCTAGGCATGCCTGGGATCTGGGGGGAAGGTATCTCGTGGGTCTGAAAATGGAGAGTGAGGTCTGCTCTGAAACCATCATGGGCAGTGATAAAGGACTCAAAAGTTGCACTGTGGGATGGGAGGGGGGCTATATTTGGGGCTGCTTTGCTGGTGGAATAAGGCTTTTCTGGTGGAGTCCCATGTGTTATTTGAGATTCCATGAGCTGCAAGGTCTCCGAGGACTTAGTGTTTGCTTTGTTTTGAAGAAGGAGTGCTCTGTGGGTACCCTGCACCCTGCAGCACCAGTTTTCTTTCCCTGGAATCCTGCTACCATACGAATGCATTGGAGCTAAATCCATCACTGTCCCACCCCCAGAAGTCTCTGGCCTCTGACCCAGCCTCTAGAGAGGATGCATGTTTCATTGCATTTCAATCATACAAGGAGCACTTTGGTCATCTTTTTCTTGCAAACTGCCCTGTGGTCTTCATCTACAGACTGCCCTGTCCAAAAATGGGCTTTTCTTATGAGGTCCATACAAAGGATACAGGTCCCAAAATAAAAAGACATACTAATTTCTTTGTATTCATTTCACATGCTGCAAATGGATAGAGAGACATCCAAGCACATAGTCGTGTATCGGCTCCATTGCCGAGCAACTCTTAATTTCCAAATTGGAGACATGTGCTGAGAGCTACAACGACATGTCCTGCCCTTCTTCAGTGTCCAGAAAGCCTGTTCAAGAATATAGAGGTAGGACTCATCTGCATTAATTTTAGACACTCTGCATCTATGCTAGACTTGGTAGAAGACAACTTGCTTTCCTAGCCTATAATTTATATGACCTTTCTTAGGTGTGCCTTCAGATGTGATTTGTGCCTGAAGAAGCTGTAGAATGGACATCACCAGTATGTACACAACATCAGTATTTAATCCTCCCAAGGAGTTCTGGATACACTGCTCCTTTATAAGACAATTACTTAGGTACTACATTCAAAACCAGTTGCAAATAACGCCTGCTGAGCTGTAGCCTACAAGCGGCTGAAGTAAGGACTGATTACAGCTGCCAATGCAATTTAGATTTTGAAGTGCTACTGTATAAGGTCCACCCAAAACTGGTTAAGAGGTTTGGGTACTTTGCCTTTGTGCTTAATCTTTTAGTGCTTGCCCACCCTTCAAAAATCTCAGCAGAGCAGCAGAGGGTGCTCCTGGAAAGGAACTCTGAGCAATGTGGCATGGAGTGACGCCTGTCCTTTTTCCCATGCATGGATTCACAGGCTGTGCCAAGCCTGTCTGATAGGCTGTGAATGCTCTTTTCATAAGTCGCTTGTCAGTGGTAAGGATTATTCCTCAGCCTTGCCTTCAGTAAATGAACTAAACTCACCTCGTAGCTGAGATCACATTTCCCTTTGACAGGTTTCTTCTTTGAAGAGCTGTCTTCTGAAGGAGATCAAGAGGATGCTGCTTCCTTATTTGTTTTGTAAAGCTGCCACCAGTGTTTATACACTGTGGTGTTCCCCAGTACTGGAAGTAAAACATCTTTTGAGCATCCTGCACTTCAGCTACTCTTGTGTAAACTGGGCTTAAATTACTGCAGGATGCGATGCAGAGACCAAATTCTTAGATGCTGTCAACAACAACGTCATGGAGCAGGCTGGGAAGTCCCCAAAGCAGCCTGAAATTTGGTCCTGATTAGCATGAAAAGTCTGTCCTCAAATCTTACATTTTATAGAGCTGCCCCATAACATCAATATCTGGATCAACAAAAGCCTAAATATCCACTACCATACACTCCTCTTCCAAAAGAGGAACTTAAAAGGATGATGCTTGTTAAGGGGAAATGAAAAGGGAGAATTAAACTTTACAGTCAGTGAGGATGGTGGTATCACCTCGAAGCACAATCTCAGTACATCCCACCAGATAGGAAATCCTTGAGGAAAAGCAGAAGGGAGCTGGCAGGAGGAGGAGGTTATCAGAAGGTGTCTTTCAAATAGCTGAAGATAAAAATAGGAAAGACTTCATAACTTCATCCAGGTTAAATATAAACCATACTAAATATGCCAAAAAGGAGTTGAAGGAACAACTAGCTGAAGCCAGAAGAATAAGCCATAAATAGTAAGAGCATCTTCAAATATATGAGGGTCTGCCATGGAGACTGGAGGGGCAATAAACATCAGAGGTGAAAGGAGTACTTAGGAAGGAGAAGAGCAGGAAAGATCATGTATTTACTTTTTCTAATGTGTGATGTCTGTGGGAAATGGGGAAGATTTCTACAACATCCTATACCTGATACAGGGAAACCCACACCACTGCATACCTGAGGACTGAAGGTCCTGTCTGTATATAAAATTTTGGGGAACTATAGACGAATAAGGAAAGGGTGATAAATGACAAACATCAACATACAGAAAAGTTAAGTGATACATATGGGGTGAAATAATCTTTTCTTTACATGTAAATGATAGACTTGGAAATTACCAAATTACCATGACCACTTGGAGGGAATGGTATGATGGACAGCCCATCCCAGTGACAGCTCAACTCACAACAGAGCTGCAGAAACCAAAGTGAATGTTAGGAATTGTTAGGGAAGGAGAAGAGAACAGAAATGTGGCCGTGATGTCCCTGTATAAACCCATGGCTTACTCACCCTTTGCATACTGTGTGCCATTCTGGTCTCCTCGACTCAGAAAGGAAATATTTTAATTGGGAAAGGTTCAGAGGAGGTCACCGCACGTGACGAGCTGATGGCTCTGTTTGAGGAACAGGTCTGTAAGCTGGGACTTTCCAGCCTGGACCAAAGAGAAACTGTGGGAGGATCAACTAGTCATACTTTTAAAATACAAGACCTAGGGAGCTTCAAACACAGCTGTCATGAGCCAGGTTCAGAAGAAACTAAGGTGGCTTTTTTTTCTCCACAACAAGCTGTGGACCCATAGAGCAGTGGCACAAATGATGCTATTGATAATTTAAGTTTTCATGGATTGAAGTGGCGACTGTAAAAGCTCATGGGAGAGAAATCCACTGAGGCTTGCCAAGGATGTAATGGTGGAGGAAATGTGATTTACAGCTCCGTTCTTCATATGAGCAGTCCAGACTGATCACTGCTGCACGGTAACAAGCTTTTACAAACCTTTCAAACAGATGCTTTGTTCTTTCCTAACACTGTGGCAAGACAACCAAATAAAACCATCCAAAATGGGAAGCTTGAAGAAATTCCAGCAATTTTTATTGATTTCAGTTTTTCCAATGAAGCAAATACATACAGTATAGCCAAAACAAAACTCTGATACATTATTCTCACATACCTATATCTTACAGAATACACTGTATAGCTATGGACTGGTAGGCTAAGTTGGTCTCAAACTAGTGTGTGGTCAGAGAGGAATAAAACCTCCTACTGCCTTCTACTCGTCCATGAGGCTTCTGAAATGCTGGGGTGGGTTGGATTGTACATACACAAAACAAACAAAGCATTTATGAGAAAATAGACCAAAAAGCTCTGCTAAGCCCAGGACAAACAGGTATGGTATTTATTTACATGGTTGTGTGTCCCGCGCACAAATCAGACCCCAACTCCTCGTATTTCTGCTGCCAGCAGAGCTAACAGTGCTGGTAGTTATGGTCCTTCCCTCCTCAGTAACTCTCCATCACTATGACCCAGGGCATGTCCCACATGCTGTAGACCTGCCCTCGTCTGTATCATTGTGGGTATGCCCTGCCTTGGCTATGCCAAGGTATGTCCTACCTACCTTAAAGAAGCAAGAAACAGAAAAACAGCTCATCGAAGAGGATGTCACAGTTAAAAACACATTTTTAAGAAACAATGCCTCCCAAAATGTGTATTGGAGGTGAAAACAGCGTCCATTTATATGGGGAGAACCTCACTGAGCTTCTGAAACTGCTGGTTAGGAGCAACACCACTTACTCCGATCAGGCTGATTTTCTTTTCTCTTCTCACAATTGGGCATCAATGTCACTTCACTGACTTGGGTACAGTCTGTAGTCCTGATTTTAAAAAGAGAGGCTGAGAGGAAAATAGATTTATGTTTCAGAGAATTTCCTGGGGAAGAAATAGCTGCAAAATAGCGCTGGGATGGCAGAGCGGTTACAATTCCCACTGCTCTCTCAAGTTAGCTATATTTTGAGGTATGAAAGCAGTAATATAGAGCATCATAAAAAAATTAAATTGGAAGGAACCTCTCTGGTCTGCCCAGCTCAAAGCAGGGATAACGTCAAAGCCACATGAGATTCCTCAGGGCTGTGCCCAGTCATGTTTTGAAGATCTCTGTGGATAGAGACAGATTTTATTTTTATCATTTTATTAGCTTTGGAAAAAAAATTCTGCTGTACTTCAAAAAAATTATGTGAATGATCTATCTGTCTCTTTGAGTCTAATACTTACTAATGAAATCTCCAGTACTTGTAAATTTAATTGTGAGATGATGATCATATAGCTACAGCTCTTTGTGCCTTATATAGTGATTCAGTAAATTGCATTACCAGTGAAAGCAGCAGCAGTGTTTTAAAATTAAGCTTAAATAACAGCCAATTAGAATGAATTTCCTCAATATTCCGTCATTACATTTTGTAGTTAGGTTTCCCTAATTGATTTAACAGAGAAAAACATTAGCTCCCAGGACTTCTGTTGAACATGTAATTACAGGAACAAATCTGAATGCAAAATTGCATGCAACATACTTTTACACCAAAACTGTAACAATCCTGCCTGTGGATACTGCAGCCAATTTGGACATCCATAGTTTCGGGTCCTGCCGAAAACATTTTGAACCGTGCATCTGAGAATATACATCCAGCTAGATATCAGCTGGCAGGTATGGCAAGGGCATGCCCAAGGGCTGGGGCTCCTTCGCTGCTGTTTAAATGCTCCTGAAACTGTCCTACTGGATTCTCCCGGTTCTAGCTCTCCACTTCAAAGGTGCTTTTTTTTCTTTCTCATTTGGCTGGGAGCTCTGTGCAGAAAGCTCTCGACTGAATGTGGGTGATGGCAAGCAAATAGTTGCTGCTCATTAAAGTGCACAAGATTAAGTCACCCTTTGTAGTCCCAGAGAAAAACCAGCCGGAAAATGATCTCCCTCTGTGGACACATGCTCCCTACGGTCTAAACAGGGGACAAACAAATGCCACCATGTCTCTTAGGTATAGAGCTGTGTCAGAGCAAATCTAAACTTCATGGACGGTTCTTTAGTGGGCACAAATCACCTCATTTCTGTGAAGTGAATGGGAACACGCTGATTTCCATCAAGTGATGAGTCTGACACTCACAAAAAATGAGACTCTTTTTCCCTTTCTAGACTCAGCTCCAAAATTCATCCTTCCCAAGCACCTCTTGCTCCCCTAATATTTGCAAAATGGGGTCCTGTGCCCCTGCACGGTTTGAAGAAGCAATAACCGTGTGTGTGGGACAGCCAGCAAATGCATCCTCAGCTAGTTCCTTCCCTGTGGATCTGAGTTGCATCCCCTGCAGGGACGGATAGAGGATATTTTTCTTCTGGAGAGAGGAAGATCAGCCTCTTTCATCACATGGTAACTGTCATAAAGAGTGGGTTGCCCTAAAATGAGCTCAGCAGTCCCCTATCACAGCCTTAGCATCACAGGGTGATCATGCAATTAAAGATACCGAGAAATAAAATATTTCCAAACCTGACTTCACACAAGTGCTTACATTCTTTTGCATATTAATATTATTTCTTTACTTCGATCAATATAAAAACAAAATGTGATTAAAAAGGCCACATCCCTCACTTTTTTCAGTCCTGTGTGGCAGTCAGTGATCCCAGAGGAAAAAACACTTTGCCTGTCTCCAGCTCAGCGTCTCAAATGCCACATTTGTCCAGGTACAGTCATGAGATTGAGTTGTTCTGGCTCTCAAAATGGTTCGGGACCCGGTAGTATTCATTCTCTGCAGGTGTCTTGCAATTGTCCCCTCACATATAGCTTCAGAGAAGGGTTACTGAGACCCGGAAAAGAATTTGCAGACGTCAATTTGCTTCTTGAGATAAAGAGTTCGTGTGACAGGAAAGAAAATACTAATAACTATAAGAGTTCATTGGAGAAAAATTAATAAGCAGAAAAGAAACCCGTGTTCATAAATGTTAGGAATAACCAGCCTTTGTAAAGAAGAGTATCGTTGTGTGTATCTGTTTGTAACGGCCATATGCAATGGGGGGGACTCGACCTAAAATTGGCAATTTTTATCCTTGTGAATAAAAATAGGTTGTGACAAGTTTTTAGTGTGGCAGTATTTGGTGCATGGATCAGGTGGAATCGGACAAAACTCTGCAAGGGGGTTAAACTGCACAACTCACACTGACTTTCAGTGGAAGACAGGGGACTAAGCCTGTAGGAAAATCCTACTCACCACGTGTGCGCATGTATGTTGCCTGCACGCACACATACACAGCAACACGTACATAGTTACACAGACACACTCTTTGCAAAAAAAAATAATTATTGACATCAAGAAAGTATAACCACAATAAAAGTCCCTTCTCCCCCTAAAAAGAAGAAAATGCTTAAAAATATCAGTATCATCCACATGAAATCCGTACATTTAGTTTGCTTTACAGTTGAGTTAAACTCAGAAACACTCTACATCTTTAACATCCTACGTAATTGTGAAAGGGTTGTCTTCCTGGACATGAACCAATTCCAAATTCTGAAATGGAGAAAAACAAAGAAAAACCAAAACCCCAGGTAATTAAAGCATTCAAGAAATCTTTTCATTACATTCAAAACCAACTTTTCATCTTTTTTCTTGGCCTATACCCAGTTTCTGTACTGCCCATAGCTTTTTCCCCTAGACTTCCATGCTCCTCTCAGTCTCCATGGAAACATCCCACCAGGGCAAGAAGTGAAATCCATTCCTGGGCAGAGGAAAGAAACGGGCTTTTCTCCTACATCAGGACTGTGCTTAGTCTGATCGCAAAGAGCATGTTGGGGAGGGGAGCAAATAATTAATACCGAATAATCTCAATCCCCATCATAGAGAGACAGGATATTTGAAAAGTGCAGAACTGCTTAACACTCTTCCCTTCAGTGGGAATTATGAATCAAAAGGGCCTTACAGATTCAAGCCTCATTTCACACTGAATAAAAAAAAATTGTAACTATACCCTGGAAATTCTACCCGTGATTTCTCTAACCTGGTTTCTCTGTCGGGATTATTCAGATGTCAGCATGTAGTTCTATGGCATCTGCGCTGGGTATGGCTAAAAGGCATGGCTGCGTACTGCAGGCAACATCTGCACCAAACCCCGGAACAGCGCGACTTCTGACTTTTCATCAAAATAAATACTTTGCCGTTTGGGCTGATAGGATTCGTGATGAAAATCTCACAAACCCATGTTAGGGGAGATTAAAAATAGCAAAAAGCTCATGGGGTTCACGCACAGCTCCTTTGCCCCCAAAACCACCCCTTCCTCATGCATGAGGGCCCTGTTCTCACCTGCAGCCTGAACGTGCATGGAGAGGCTCCTAAAATCTGGAGGAGAGGGTCCTGAAGGTTGTTCCAGCTAAAGATCCCATCATGTTCTTATCAAATCCTTGCTGAAAGATGTATGTGAAGAGCAGTGAGTGCACGTCGGTTTCAAAACTGAGAGCTATCTATCATCGTGAGAGAGCCTCCTGCCCCACTTCAACAGCTCTCCTCCACTTAAAAAGTGTCCTTCAGCCAACCTCCTCTGTCTTCCCTCTGTGTGCCTTTGACACGTGAACCGTCACCCTTATTGATGAACGTCATCTTTCTTGCATTGCTTTCCATCCACCAAGAGCTGGACTTCTCCAGCTTTACCAGAAGAAACCTTTACTTAATCCTTCACTGAATATTATTTCATCTTATTCCTCATCCTGGAAAAATGGCAAAGATATATGCATGATGCATATATCCTTGCAGACTCCCATCCTTCTTGTCTGATGTATACCTATGCAATGAACATCTGTGTGAACACAGGAGTGACTCAGTCACATCAAAATGAGTTGGCACAGGCTCCTGAGCAGAGCCTGGCACAAAGCTATACACACTCCTATGGAGAAAGTACCTAACTGTTAATATGAGAATGATATTTAGGTACTCTCTACCTTCCTGCCCCCAGGGTACTCCCCTTTGTGGATGTTACTCCTTCTCTTTAATTTGGCCCTTTACTCTCTGCAGGTGCTGCTGCTGTTGGTTTGGAAAAACCCAGCTTGTTCAAAGCAAGCCACTGGGAGCTGGAAGCTGGCTCGGAGCCCTGTCTGGCTCTGCACTTTCGTAGTTTCTGTTGCAGGGAGCAAAACAAATCCTAAATAGTCTTCTTCTTGGCTTAAAAGATTACCCTGACTGTAGGGGTAATGCAACCACAGGGTAGGGTTATGGACACAGAAGAAAATGGGGGAAGAGAGGAGAAACCTTGCCAGGGATCTGCTGGGACATGCTGATCCTACATGGTGGACCACAATGAAGGGAACCTCCCAAGCTAGTGTGAAACATCCTGGTCTGTTCCCAGCATAGAGCAATGCTGTGCACACAGGACAGCATTGACTCCAAGAGCATCGTGGACGAACCCACCTAAGCTAGCATCATCCCCAGGGTGCAGGTTGCCCAACACAGACACACCACCGTCCACTTAGTCCCTAAAGTCCGTCCCGGCAGCTGAGGTTTTGACTCACTGCCTCTTGCTCAGATCTTAGGCGGGTGCCCCGTGTGCTGAGAGCATCATGGTCCTCCCAGAGCCCCAGGCTCCTCCCAGCTGCTGCCCGTACTCGCTGCTGAATCACAGTCTTTGCAAACTCACCGACTTCAGTGAGTGAGTCAAGACCAGGGTTGCTCTTGTCAGCCGAAAAGCAGAAGCGTTTTCCTTACCTGCTTGAGCACACTCTGGAGCTCCCTGTTCGACCAAAGATCTGTCAGGAGGAGGCGAGCAGCTTCAGCTGCTTTTGGACAGGAGCTGGGAAGATGAAAGCAACCCTGGTGAATTATGGCAGGCCACAGAGCAGCAACCCACATGCATGACCGACAGCCTTTAAATAAGCCCATCTCCAGCTGGGAGGCTGGCTAGACTTGATGAAGGACTGTCAATAAAAACATCTTTGCTCTCTCAGCAATGTTACGTGACAACAACCTCCAGGACCGGAACAGGACAAATGAAAAAGAGGGGAGGATATGATTGGGAAAACAGGCATTAAACTCAGCTGAAGGAGTGTTTCTGGAGTGTGAAATCTGGGAGACGGAAAGAGAAGGGAAATGGTGCCAACCCTTCCCTGGAGTCTGTAGGGACAGTGTGGGCGAATCTCTTGGGAAGGCAGCAGACGAACGGGCTCCGTGCTGCCTGGTGAGGACAGAGGAGACGGGAGCATTCATAATAACAACATCTGCAACCATAAGTCCTTACTCAGCACAAGTTAATAGATACTTGCTCACGTAACAGCTCCGAAACCGTGAGTCATAGCAGTACCTTTTATAATTTTGGAACATTTCATACGACAACTAGATATAAACCTCCTTGCTGGTTCTTATCGCTGCTCCTGATCTGCTGGACATTGTCCTGTCTGTGGGAGACAATCCTGATCTGGATTCGGTGTGACAGCCCCAGCCTGTCTCAGCCAGGGTGATGGAGACATACGAGACCAGACTCAGGACCATCCCTGTACTATACAGCTTCACAAAACATTGCATCCTCAAAATAGTCCTCATCAGACTACGAGAAATGGTACTAACAGTGGTCATCAGGAACAACCTGGGACCTGCAAGCACCATACTCTGAGTGTGAAAGGACAGGAATTGTAACCTTATTGAGTAAATTTTGGGGCATTTCTCTAATATACACAGCAGTTGTTACCAAAGACCCTGTAGCCTAAACTTAGCAAATTTAACCTGGCCACAAGCTCCAAAGGGATCGTGCAGCTCACACATGTTGGTATTGTGTGGAGGACTGGGGAAGCTGCAGATAGTCGGAAATTCTTGAGCAATGTTTTGGGACAGGACAACTAGGTTTTATTGCAAAATCACTTCTCTGCCTATAACCGTCCTATGCCCCATCACCAGAATGACTCTGTTTAAAAATATTTTGTGGCTGAAAAAAATGTTTGTGGTTGAAAAGCCATTAAAAACCAATAAACCCAGAGGTTTCTATGATTAGATGGTCAGTGCATGTCTTTAACACTCTTTTTCAAGAATATGCTCTTTCATGTTGTTTCTCTCTTTCTAAGCTAGAGTTAATTCTCTTTTTTTTTTTTTTATCGTTTGCTTCTAATGATGCCAAGTATGTACTTACTGCCATTGTGACTTCAGAGCACACCTCAAAAGAATTTTTCTTTTCAAACCAAAATTACCAGCATCTGGTATCCAAAAAACTATTGACTCAACAAAACACAAACAAGAACCTCATCGGAAGGAAATGATGAGGATGGGGGGAAGCATGAGGGCAGTACAGAAGACAAGGTTTTTGTACATGCATATCAAATAAAGGGGGGAAATAATGCTTCCTCAAAGGACAAAAATATCAAGAACCTTATGTGTGTCACAGGAGATGCCAAGAAATTCGTGGAAGAAGAACTTCCTCAGGATGTCATAAGTTTATAAAATTGATATGAAGGGGCAATCTTTGGAAGAAATGGGCAATTGGAAATCTGTGGATGAGAAGATCTCTCTTCCACAGAAAGGAATCAAGGAAAGACCTAAGTTTCTTGAAAGATTAATTTTGGTAAAATGTTATTGTAAAATTAAACCGAAAAGTTAATTGTATAGTATAAAAGGTGTGAAAAGTGAATGAACAAAGAGAAACTGAGGGAAATCGGTGATAAAGGGACTGTGAGACAAACTGCATATCTGATGCTCTAAAGTTACCGAAAGAGATTTTGGAGAAAAGCTTTTCATGCAGTCAGTAGAATTATTGACAGAAAATATAATTTTATCAGTGAAATGTTGCTTGAAAATGAGCAGAGGAATTTTTTTCAGACAGCTGGAGAAGACAGATGCAAAGGACATCAGGCATCACAATAAATCAGTAAGAGTAGCTTGATTTTCAGAAACACCAACAAAAAAAGAAGGTAATATTCAATATTTTGGCAACTTGGATTAAAAATAACGAAGAATGAAAGAACACCATCATCACTATGAAGCCCGTGTCATAGATGAGGATATATGCAGGAGACGGAGACAATTATTTAGTCGGGATGCTCCAGGATGGAGAAGAAACCTCAGCTATCAGATAAACTGCTGAACTGCTGATGCCTTTCACTCAGAATACAGCTACAAGAAACATCCAGAAAAAGAAACCTCAACTTTGAGGAGTGCTGGTTGACATTTGAGAAGAACATGGGAAAGGAAAAGATCCATAACTTACTTGTCTGTAACATGGAAGCTCTTTCTAAAATATGAATACAAAACTGTTTGAGCATGTTAAACTAATGATTTACAGGTTTAAATGCAATGAGAGACCAGTTTAAAAATACAGGTAAAGAAACAGTTGTTTGGTGGCAGAAGAAGCATGCGCCAGGGAGGCACTATGCAGACACACCAACCGAAACACCGCCAATGCTGGAGGCGAGGGAAGTATGTCCACAGGGAAACTGAGGCAGAGTAACAGAGAAAACTCTGCAAAATACTAACCAGGTGCAACATGGCATGGTGTTCTCCATGGTGATTTGGTCACCACTGAGACCTCTGTTCCCTGATTCTTCTGGCTGTGGTGCTGGGAAGGAGGAGGTTGATAGTGTTGGACTCGCCACACTCAGCATCAGCATGGGGAGCATGGCATCTGCATCCAACCTAGGCAACAGCCCCCAGTAGAGTTGTTTGATCTAGTTATTACCATCAGGGAGTAGCTGAGGCTCTTTCTGATGTCGGACTGAACAAATCTCACCCTAAAATTTCTTGTTTCTCTTCACAGGCTACACAGGAAAGTGGGAAAAGTTAGCTAGTTTGTGAACTAACAGGTCCAGTTCACTAGAGGGGAGAGATCTTTCACATCTGCTCTGTGGGAACAGTCTGAAATGATATGGCTTGAGTAGTTAAGATTACGTCTGGCTGTAAATTGTTATTTTTTCATAGGAATTGAACAGCATAAAAATTTTTGGGAACAGAAAGAATAATGGATTAAAAGGAACAACTAAAGTTTTGGGCATTGTAAAAACTAGAGAGTTTCTCAGAAGGAATTTGTGAATCAGGCAGGAGGAGCACACTTCTCCAGAGTTTAGTAACTCCTCACAGTTTAGTGAGTCATTGCAAACAAAGCTCCTCACACAAAACAGTGGAGACAATTCAGGTACGCAAAACCCCAGTTGTGCAACACTTTGCTGAAGTAGTAAATTAGCTGACAACCCGTCTGAGGGATCCAAAGCGGGACTTTAGGCAGAAGTTAATACCATTCAAAGCAATGAAGACTTAGAAGAGGGCTGGGTTTCATGTTAATTGGGCTTGTTGAAAAGTGGAAGCATATAAAAGGAGCAAACTGACCAATGTTTGTTGGCTGAGGTCCAAACTAAACAAGAAGGCCACTCCTAATGACTGAGAGTCTCTCTGCTGCCACAAAACAAGTGGTAGATAATAAGCAGTTTATCAAAAGATGATGGAGAAGGCAAGTGAATGTCTTTTCACAACAGAAAACAATAGATTACTTGTATAAGGTATTTTAAAACAAAGAGAGATGGTAGGAGAGATGAAAGTCTAGGAAGGAGAACATATAGTCAAGGACCACGTAAGTTTAACACCAGTTTGGCCAGAAATGTACATATAGTTTGGCAAGGGTTGACAAGATTTTGCACAGGGCTGTATGGAGTATGGATAACAGGCAGGGTAGAATTACTACCATCAAAATTCAAACTAAGACCTAAAAGGAAAAATGGTAAAATATGTTGAGATTGCTCAGTTGCTGTAAAATATATGTGAGTAGACGAGGGGAGGTACTCATAAATACACATATATATATTTATATATATATATGCTTCATCACAGCTGCGTCTTTGCCACTTGAGGTGGATGTTCCAACAGTAAGATGAACAATTCTGAACATTAAAGCTAAGTATGATCCCATTATATCGGCGGTGCTTGAATCTCAGACCTGACCTTCATGATAAGGTTTACAGGGAGCTGTGAGTGGGAAACCCAGGTGCTAGGGAGTCAGGCTGCCTACTGACATCCCCTGTTTTGACAGCTGGAATTTTAAACAGGGTTTAAGATGTTCGTCCTTCAGTTCTGTTTAGAATTTCTTAAAATTCAGCCAGCAAATTTCCTGAGACCCCTTTATAAATCCCACCATGGATGGCTCATGCCTGTTTCCAAGAAACCAGTGCTGATATTTTGTGTCTACCAACATGCTTGAGTTTTTTTGGCTCTCTCAATTTACAAGCACAGGGAAAGAATAATGTTTTACTACAGCTTGGAAGGGTATTGGGAAGACTCTGGGATTAATCTGGCTTTGCACAGAGTCCATGGGCTCAAAAACGCCTGTGCACAACCCTCTCCATGCCTTCTGCCCCAAACTCACCCATTTCGGCACAGGCTTACTACATTATTTAGCATGTTGCTTGTCAAGTAAGACTTTCCCAGGTGTGGGTTGGACATGATGAGGTTCCTCAGAGTGTAACAAGCTGATGTCATGATCTCGCCATAGCTGTTGGTACTTCCAGACTGGAATGACAGGAGGCGTGACACATCTGGGAGCACCTGGTGAGCTAAAGAGGTGGAATGTTCCAATCAACATTTAAATGAAACCTAGCACAAGTGAATGATACTATTTGCCTTAGTTAGTTAGTAAACACACTATTTGTGTTACATTGTTTATTCAATGTAAGAATGCACTGTTGTCTCTGGAAGGAGGCACTAATAATGTTGGACAGTAATGCCATAATAGTCGTCACTTGATTTTCAGAGACAAAATGAGTGCTGCAGGCCTCTGGAAGGACAATGATATTGGTCATGGGTAGTCAAGTCCAACCCAGTTCCCAAAACACTATCATTCTCATGATCCTGCAGATTTGTCATTGTCTATAAACAATACCACATGCTTGTAGAGACTTTGAGATGGCACATACTTTGTTAATTAAGCCTGCAGATATCACCTGTAATTGTCCTTTTGGCCAGAAGAAATAACACTGCTTTGCCCAATTTTAGAACTTGGCTAAGTCCTATTATGGGGTTTACAAAGCGAGGTGGGCAGATATTAGAGAGTTAGAAACTAGACATTGTTCTGGAATCCACTGTGGTGGAAATTACTTACCCATGGTTTTGTGGAGAACAGGGTGCCGGGACATGTTGCTCAGCAAAGAAGCCCCAGACCGGACAACTTCAGAGCTGTTGGACTGGAGGAGCCGTGCTATGCGAGGCAAACCTTTTTCCTTCAAACCAATCAATTGGCTCATTGCATTGGACATCTAGGAGACAGAACAGAGACATCTCATGACTTCCAGTGCCAGGAGGACACAACTGGAATGATGTATGGGGCCAGACAAACATGACTACACTATAAAATAAGCATCTGTATAACACCTTCACCTGCTAACATAATGCCACTTACTTTGGCATTTACCCTCTCCTCCACAGACATTTGCAGTCAGTCTGTCATCTTCTATGATACAGCTGGTACTTCTGTCCTCTTTCTGGAGCCTGAGTGGGGACAGTTGCTCACCCAGCTGATATTCCCAAAAGCTGGAGAAGTTTCACCTTCATGCCCAAGTTGCCCTTGCCCTTCACAATGCCCTTGCAGCTCCCTGCCGTTCCTCAAGTAATAGGCTGCTTTGGAATGGGAACAGCTAATGATACCTTTAAAAAACAAGCTGAAGACCAAAAATATTCATCTTGGATCCTGATCTTGTGTTTGCTTATTTAAATCCAGATCATCTCAGGATGTAGCCAATAAATAAATAACTAGTAAATCGCCCTCTCACTGATAGAGTTTAAACGGAACATCTCAGCTACTGCCCCACCAGAAAGGCTGCTGGAGATTGTTGCACCACGATGTTGACACATGTCCATCAACAGTGACATGGGAATGGAGGGAACAGGCTGGAAGGCAACCCTCTTCCAGTGGGCTGAGACCAAATTTTGCTCCCACGCTGCAGGAGCCACATGTGCCACATTACAGGTTCACACCAGCAGTACTGGCATGTGTAAAGCTGAGTCTGAGAAGAGATTCAGTGTTCTCCTCTATAAGCTAAAGGGTTCTAGTAAGCTTTGGAAGTTTGTCCCTGGTTTCCTTTCCTTCAAGTGACAGCAAACCCAGCAACCCACACCAACTCTAGCTCTGAGCTGGAATAAGACCCTTGAAATGAGAAGCTACTTCTGCACATCCAGGCAACTTCCAACCATTCCCTTCCAAAAGGCTGAAATAAGTTGCTTCAGCACTGTCAGAGCTGTTGTTTGTTTGTTTGTTTGTTTGTTTGTTTTCTCTCTCCCTTGTCCAAAAGACATTCTTGTGTAATGATCTTGATTGAAAGCCTTTTCATCTCCATGGAGCATGTAGCTCCAGCCCCATTTCTCTGATCAGCTCTATCCGTACTATGACAGCCTCTCTCCACCTTGTTAGTGCCACTGTTTAGTTAAACTGAAAAAAAAAAAACACCAAACCCAATCGGTTCCCAAAATATTTCACATTGAAAGACTCGTAACAAAAGAAAATCAGAGCTGGCAAGTTAACACTGTCCTAGCAGCGAAGGCTCCTTTTGTGAATCATTCTGTGTTTCTGGGTGGAATGCTTCACACACGTGACATGCCTCTCCTACATATGAAACAATTATCTCTTTATCTCCCTAGCCATCTTATTTAAATTGGAATTGATGAAGTTTGACACAAACAGACAAGCTGAGGTTTGTCCACGTGAAGGCAGCCTGTGAGGACATGCCCACGGTAGCGATATCGGGCACAGCAGTGCTGCTCTTATGACGTGGCCCTTGCCGTGCCCTAACTCCTGCAATACCCACGGCGTCACGCAGCCCGTGTCACCTCCACACTGCCATACCTATGAGTTAGGACATCTATCAGAGCTATTTTACAAGCAGCTCTGATGTGAGGAGAAGCTACAATCCACAGCACAACCCACCCTGTTATTAGAGCCACCTCCCACTTAAAAAACACACACAGGCGGTGGCACACGCACATCCTTTCTCCTTTAATGACATCTGTCCATATGTGCACATCTGTGCACATCCTCACTGGTGTCCTGGGGGGAGGGTGCCAATAGCAGTAGATGCTGGTGGTATAACCAACCTAGAGGAGTCCCTGGAAAGTGTATGCATCTGGGGTAGACCTTTGGGATGCTGATTACAGCCCTCCATGAGACCCTAGTTTTGGCATTAATAAATACCTCAGCTGCAGCATCTACTCTGGAATGACTTGCTATAGTGCCCTGAGGTTTAAAGAGGACATTTTCCTTTCTGATTACTGTAAGGTGCTGACACGTTTGGCTGAGCACGTGTGCGGAGGAGAGAGGAGTCCTTACCAGCCCTCGGCTTGCAGTGAGGTTCTGCAGGGCTCCAGCACAAGCTTCCAGGGTGGCATCCTTCTTGCTCTGATCCATCAGGGACAGGTAGGTGCGGATGGCATCAGAGTGGTAAAGCCAGCTGGGTCCTTTGGGTTTAAAATCCTCCTCAGGAAGGGGGACACCGTACTCGTCATTCTACAAAGAGATGAGCAACTGGAAGCTCAGATCCTGCTCCTTGCTTGCAGCTCCTGCCTGAGGCTGAATATCACATTTCCAAGCCCTCTGCAGCACATCTTACCTCCATTTTACCACTCCTGCTGTTGAAGCAGCCTGTGAGAGTTTTGTCCATATAAACACTCCGGGCCATGTGGTTGAGCTGGGTGTATTTGTTGGGAACTTCGGCATCCAGGCGGTAGGAGAGGTTGTGCAGGATGCAGATACAGTTCTCCACAGACTGAAATCACCCCCAGAATAAAAATGCAAGCATCACATTAGGCAGAAAAATATGGAGCAGCACCTGCTATAGCTACAGAGAAGACATATACCATGCCATAATTAGGGCGTTTTTGAGCAGTTATACTGTATAAGCTCCTGACCCTGCTTAAGGTAGCAATGGATGGAAAGGAAGAAGGAGGTAGAAATGAATGAAGACCACATAGCCCAAACGCTATACCGTGGATCTCAGTGAGATGACTGACTCAGTGAATCATGTTAGGCCCCACTGCCACAGACAAGTTGATAAACAGAAAAAGAGAGCATGAGTGGAGACGGTGGTTATATCAAACTGCCCACCATGAGAGGCCAAATCTTGAAAGTCTTCCTCTTGCCTTAGTCAACTTCTAATGACTTTGTCCAAGTCACAGCTACAGATTAGGGGACTTTTTTTTACCAAGAACAGGCTTTTAAGCCTCCTTTACCTGGATGTCAGAGCACCCAATGTAAAGAGCGAGGGAGAATTTTCACTAGATACCTGTAACCAACACCAAACCATGTGGCAACATTTCCAAAGAGCTGTGTTCAGTATGTGCTGCTGAAACTCATCTTCTCGCAAAAGCTGTCCCCAAAAGAGGATTTGCTCAATCCTGAGCTTATTTGAAATAATTTGGTACTTTGTTGGGCGTTGAGGACTTTAGGGTGTCTAGCTAGTATCACAGTGTTGAAGTCCTGAAAATGTGGCTATAAACACTATTTTGTCCAAGGTAAGTGCCAGTTACAGCTAACAATCAGAGTCACAGTGAGGGGACTGGCAGAAAGATGCCAGCTCCTGGCTTCTTGCTGAATGTGATGCCAATCTGGGGCTTATAAACTTGAGTCCTGCTGGATGAAGAGATGTAGTGGTGGGAAGAGCCAGTGATGGAGGTTAAGGCACTGGAAGGATCCCAAGGTGGGAGGGGAAGGGAGGAAAGCATATTGGGTGCTCAAGAGCCAAAATATTTTGCTGTGTCTCTGGTAAAGGGAAATTGTAAAATTCACCTCTACTTCAGGCCCAGGGCACAGAGGACTTGCAATCCTCCAGCAGATTGCGCTGTGATTTGGAAGGACAAGAGCAGTCCCAAGAGTCCAGTCCCCTTTTGTGTTTGTTTCAAAGGGATTTTGAGATATTCCCAGAGTTGTAGTTATTAACTATGGGGCTGAACTCTAGGAAACAGCTCAGGGTGAGCATCTGGTACCTTATCATCAGGTCGGTTAGAAGCCACGCAGTTCTGGGCGTAAGTCATGACTGAGTCAATCAAGCCAGGGTAATTCCTCATAGTCTGGCGCCCCATGTCTGCAGAACTCAAGTTTCTGAAGAAAGCCATCGCAGAGCATGTCAGGAGAGAAGGACGAGAGAGTATTAGTTGGATTCACTTACTAGTCTCTATGGGCTCTGTTCTGGCTATGGCTGCAATTGAATTTAAGGATATTTTTGTAGATTCAGCAAGGCTGGTGTACTGCTCTAATTTTGGAGGCCTTCTGTAGGACTGCATAGCTCTCTTGTTGCTCTTTAGGATTGATTTCATCTAGGAAAATGTCCTGTTAAGGGCTCTGCCTAGAAGACATCCTCCTAGTGAAAGTAACCATCAGCAATATTTTGCCTTAGAGGCTGTGCATGTGACATTACACAGACTCTTCTCTTCACCTCCTTGGAGGTGTTTCCAAAGAGAAAATTGAATAAAGACCAATCTGGGATTATTGTAAAAATCAGGAACATGCGAATGGTTATAAGCATGGAGCTACAGATGGTCAACAGCAGTATTTGTATGGGAAACAAGGGCAGAGATGCTGAAGAGCAGCAGTCGATCTGACCAGAGGGACTGACCAGCTTGTAATGTTGTAATGTATTCCTGAGCACTGGTTGCTGCCAGGACAGGAGTTTTTCCCATAACAGGAAATGTTTTTTGTTGTGTTGTTGGTTTATTCTTCCCTGTTTTATTGCCTTGTAGCTTGCAAATGAAACACAAAGAGAGGTTGGCAGTCACTGTGAGATATTCACTCCAGACGTTCCAGAACTGGATTTGATGTTCACTGTGATTTGCAGCCTCCTCATTAACATGAATTCATCTGCAATCCAGAAATGCTTGAGCAGCAATGGCTCGAGCCCAGGGCAAACCCAAGGCTGTTCTCATCTCTGCGTTATGATGTGGCAGGGCAGTGAGTCAGAGCAATCCCAGCTCACCCCTCGGAGCAGGGGCTCTGGACCCAGCCGCCCTGCTTTCCTTACTCAGCTTGCTCCCCAGTCCTGCTCCCCCCAGCCTTTTGAGCTCCCTCGCTGACCTGCATCTGGCAGTCTTCACTGGGTGTCTTGGATATCAGTACCACAGGCTGTGATAAGTCTCAGGAGACAGAGCCTGCTTCGAGTTAAACTCCATGGAAAGCTCCTTTTACAAGCTATCATCATACTCTTTTGCTCATTTGAATGGGCTATTTTGTGACACAGGTGGGTTGAGATGGTCTTGAAAGTGGAGCACCTCATGCGCAATGTACACCACACATCCTGACATGCAACTGCCCGGGAAAGGTGCCTTCCAAGACAAGGAAGGGAGCAACACTCGCTATCTTTCAGACACAGTTCCCAGCCACAGAAGACGATAGTATCACGTCTCAAAAGGCCCCTACCGTATTCACTCATTTCGTTTCATAAGCAGATACAGCTCCTACTAGCTGCATGTCTGGTAAGGGTGCGGTCGGCACCGCGCTCCCTCGGGGAGAGCTTCAGTTGATGAAAGTACCTAATTATACAGGGTATTTTTTTTCCCCACTTGTTCCCAGTGAGACAAGGAGCTCGCATCCAAGTGGAGGAGGAACAGCAAGTCAGGGCGAAGGTCCTCTACAAAAGGGCTCTGGTTTTCCTGTGAAAAAAATAAACTACTCTGGGTTCCATCTGCACCTCCTGTTTTGTAGCTGAACCACCTGATGAAATGAGCCAGGAAAAGTCCAGGGCAATGGGACTGCTCTGTACTAAAACATTTATTACAATCAGTCAGAAAATGCTCATTTTCCCTATATAGAGAATTCTGTCTTTTTGTCACTTAAAACGCAAACCGGTTTGTTTCCTAGCAACCAAAATTTTCTCTGGAAGACTCAAAAAGTCTAACGGCAAAAAGTGTCAAGTTTCCTGGTCTAGGCTGGACACTGTCAGGTTTCAGTATTGCAGCATGACAAAGCAACTTATATTTTTTAGCAGAGATTTAGCAAGAACAAACTTTTTTTTAAAAAAAAAGCTACTAGGAAAAATATTTTACATGTCATTTTTTCTGCACCTTCTCTTCTACAGGAAAACTTTCTCTAGGAGAATTTTTTATTAATACAATTGCAGTGAGCCTGTCTTTAGCTTATTGTAAGAGGATTTAGACAGCTTCAGCTTTTCTCAAGAGACACAAGCTACAGTAAGTCCCTGCTTGATAACTCACCTCAAACACCCTGTAGCATTGAAGAATACTTCTGGGTCAATAATTTCTCTTGTCCTATTGCAGCTGCCATCAGACCAGCCAGAGAAAGGGATGATAACACAGTCTGTCAAGACAGGGAGGGCCTCCTGTATCAACTCTTCTTTTAATTCATCGGTGGAGGAGAGGTTCCAGAGCAGCCCTAGGAAGGAGGTGAGAGGCAAGTTCAAGCAGAGGGTCACCATACATTAGAAACTTTCTTTAGGTCAGAGTGAATTCCAGCAACAAAGGCTTTCTTCACTCCATCCCTCTTTGAACTAAGGGTGCAGAGGCTGCCCTAAACCCTAGTCTCTGTCCAGTCCTATGGGAGACAGGCAGGATGGATGGCAGGAGTATGGATGGCATCTTATGGACATGGGCATTTAAACATTCTCCCTCCTCCCAAAATTGGTATTTATTGCCATTAGGTTGCAAGGGGAAGCTATCCAGGGATCTCATAAAGGCTTGGACACAAGACTTCAGTCACAGCGGAGGGTGACCTGCACCAACAAACTCATGTCAATCCTTCAAGAAAATGTGAGACACCAATGAGATAACCTACTCAACCACATTGGGATTGCCAGCACCCTTGACCTTCCCTGGGAACAACACCGGAGCCGAGGTGCAGGAAGGCCTAGGAATGGCAGAGTGACCACAGCTGTGGGGGGAAACCTAGGGCAGGTGCTTCCCCAATGGGCACTTATGATGTGAGGAACCCTTCCTTACAGGACATTGAAGGACCAGGACCTCCTCTGCCTTCTGTTTTAGGTTGCCATTTGGAGCGACAGGAGCATAAAACATCCTCTTTGTGATATGGCAGCACCATGGCTCCTAGGTCTTTGCATGCTGGAGCAACCATGGACCACAGGCAGGCAGGTGCATGGTCCTTGCTGAGGGCTGAGCAATCTGCTGTGTACCTGTCAGTTGTTTCTGAATTTCAGTGTTCCCTGTCCTCCGTAGGAGGCTCACACTCTCCCTTATTCCATTCTGCCGCCGGGTTTCTATCTTGTTGGTTGGATTCTTGAAGACCAAATTTCGGAGGGCTCCAGCTGCCGCCCGCTGTACGTTCTGGTTTGTGCTGCGGAGCAGCTCCACGAGCTTGGCGATTCCCCCCAGCCGATAGACCTGTACCAGGAAAGACGTGCTGCCATCAGCATGGTGTGCAGAGCATCGCTGGGACAGGGACAACTAGAACTGTTGTGGCAACACAAGGAGTCAACATGGCACATACTCAGGGGAGCTGGAAAGTATGTGCCATGTTTTACAGCCAGACCTGGGAGTAAAGGATGGCTAGAGCTTGCAGATGGCATGTCTGGTTTGGGCCATAGGTCATGAGCACAAAGGTGCTGGCCTTGAGGTTGGAGCTTAAACTCTGGAAGTGGATGTCTATGAGTAATGGCCATGGACCAAAGCCTTTGCTGATGTAAATGTGCTTGCTCCCACAAACTTTCACCTACCTCCATCAGTTTGCATCAGGCGAAAATGTTGCTCTGCCTATCTATAGAGGCCATTTATAGCAATATAATGACATGATGTGGTAATTTATCTGCATCCTGAAATCACAGGCTGAGCTTGGAGGGATGGTCATGGTACAGTGTAAACACCCTTGAGGTCAGCCAGAAGCAGTACTGGGCCATACTCCAGCACTCAACAGGGGCAGCATCAGGGAGGGGTGTGAAACCCAACCTGCAGGACACCACACACATGCTGGGGAGGTTTGAAAGCAAATTCCTCCAGCTGAGCTCTCCAGAATGATGAGTGTTCCTGCTGGAGGATGTCCCCAGGTGTCCCAGGGACATGATCCCGCATGAAGCCCCTCCTTGTACAAACCAACCCATTGGCTGGATATTTGCTGACAACAGAAAATGAACAAGCACCTTTTAGAAAGGAAAGACAACAAGCGTGCGCTCAGATGACTCACATACCTGCTCTGACACATCTTTCTGGGAAGTGATGGGACAGGCCAGTGCTCAGAGAATGTTTGCAACGGTAACGAAGGGTGTGGCCACCCCACAACCAGCAACTGTAATGTGGGCTGGGGTACCTGCACTTGGTTCAGCAGCAAGGGCACAGAGGTACATCCCCACGCTGCGCCAGCATGTCCAGCTCCACTATTGCATCAGGAAATGGAAAGCCACCTCTGTAGAGATGGCACCTTGATAAACCCATGTTTGCATGACTGCAAACGCACCAGGGTAGGGACGAACTTTTGTGACAGTCTTGCTGCAGCAGATCCATCCTTGAGACTGACTCCTTTGCTGTGTGTTGGCATAAATTTAGTAATCGGAGAGTAAGAGCATAAGGAAAATAAGCTGCACTATAGAAAGGACTTCTGTTTGATCAAATATCTTTGTACATGATCACTAATTAACCCATTCACTTAGGTGGCTGAAAACGGCTGGGAATGGCTGTAAATGGCTGAAATGTCACTGAGCAATGCACAATGAAGATCACAGCGGGATTTAGGGCAATACTGTGTGGCTCTGACACTGCAGCTCTGAGACAGCAGAAGATTTATGTGGAACCAGGTGCAATTGCATCCAGAAGGGGACAGGGGATCTGGATGGCTGCTCCTGTATTGCCAAAACCCGCCTATCTGTGTCACAGCAGCTTATGGCCATAACGGGGACACAGTCTCCTCTGCTGCCTGGTGACTATTCCCCCGTGTTAAAATCCTGACTGACTGCTATTAAGAGAAAGTGGCCATTAATAGTTGAAAAATCTACTTAATTAATTCCTGAATGTGACTAATGAGGTATAAAGCTCCATCATTAAAATCAAGGGGACCTATGGATCCTTGGTACTGAGGAAAACCAATTTCATCCATCTCATGTGCCATCACATCCAGTGTGACAGCAGAGCTCTGAAGGAGTTTGCTCACCTCTTGCTTGGCAGACTCATCCTGGAAGCAGGTGTGCTGGAGGTAGTAAGCACCCATGGCCTGGTATTTGTCATCAGAGGAGCACAGAAGTTGTATGGCTTTCTGGATGGTCATTGTACCACCGTCAATCTCATCACCACATATTCTGTGTTAAAAAGAAATACAGCACTGGTTGAGAGCTCAGCCAAAAGGGTTATGTCAGTACTGGGAATTATTAGGAAGGAATCAATTACAAAGTGTAAAATATTATCATATCACTGCCTAAACCACGTGGTGGACCCCTAGTGCATTTCTCTGTCTCAAAAAAAAGAGATGATAAAAGTGGAAAATATGCAGTGGAGGACACTAAGACTAATAAATTATGGATCCAGTCTATCCAGAAACAACAGAGACAGAAAATAAAAGCCTAGTTGGGGTGCTGGATGTCTGATCATGTCTAAAGTGGAAGGTTTACTGAACAGGGAACCAGTATGCACTGTTCCTCAAACAAAAGGATTAGTGGACAAGAGTGAAACCATCTGTCAGGTTATTAGGACAATCTAAAGTAGGCAGATGCTTCTTCCACATACTTTGATGTGAGATGTGGTGGAAGCAAAAATGCAAGAGCAGTTGATGGTCTCGGGAGGCTAGAGCAGATCCTTTAGGAAAAGGCAACAGGCATGTCTGGAGTAATGGGATGGTCAAATATTGAGTTTATGAAATACTAATAATAGCACTGAGACATCTTGCTTCCAGGGCACATGTACATTGGTAGTCTCCAAGCTCTTCATAAAAGTTGGCCACTGTCATCAGCCCCTGTTATAGGTAAAGAATATGCTGACAGACTCCAGAGGAAGGATATGAATACCTCTGGCTTGGAGTAGGACTGAAACCTTGGGAAAAATACAAACACCTGAAGAGTTGTCCACTTGTTTAGAAATATAAGGGTCCTGCTCTCTTTGGCTCGTACTTACTTAGCATCAGCTGTGATGTTTTAACCAGTAAAATCAGGAAAGGGTACAAACTTTCAGACTGATGAAGGGGCTCTGAACTGCAAAGCTTGCCTGTGTTTCCAATTACATCAGTTAGTCTAATAAAAGCTACTATCTCTTCTTAGCATCCTTGCACCTTAGGCCTGCAGCTGGCTGCAGCAGGATCTCTGCTCACAGTATCAGTGCCTGCATCAATTTGCATCAGGGTAAATGACCACGCAAAGTTCAGGACTGAGAAGAGACAAAACCAAAACTCCTGTTTGGTTATTACTATTTCAGCAGTGATGGGGTACAAATGGGAAACACTTTGTTAACAGTGTTAACAGTGGGTGAAATAAAAAAGTTTGGGGGCTTTGCTAGGACAACTAGGTGCCTGACTGATGTTATTCCCTGTTCAGGATCCAGCTGTGACTGTTGGGGAGTTTTACCTGGAGACTGGGGAGATCAGTGCCTTTTTGAACTCCATTAATTTGTATACAGGCTCTTGCTCCATGTCATACTAGCGAGTGACTATGTAGAGGGGCTGATCACCTTCAGACAATCCGATAGACTGACAAAACAGTGTTTTTTAAGTTCTTTAAATGAGTCTATTATATTTGAAGTATTAAATATTACTGCGAGGGAGTGGCTTCTTCTAGGCATGGGATATGCAGGCTCATTTTGATTGTGCCAAAGAAATGTTAAGAATAAAGGTCTAGAAAGGACACCCAAGTGTGGTCACCCCTGCCAGCAGCTTACGATAAGATAAAATGTTTTGTCTCTAGCATCCAAAGGTTCACCTCCACACAGCATGGGTCAGTGAATAATATCCACAATTATACAGCAAATTTAATACAAAATATCAAAAGCCAACAATTATGCTGTGACACTGGAAAACAGCATGAAAGACTGTTTTGTCTCCCCTACCCTCAGAGGTATAAAGTTGCATCCAGTTTAAATTACTCATTGAAGCACCTGTGTAGTCCATGGAGAGAAATAGGTGCTTCCAAAGAACAACTTGCCTCTGTGTCTGTAGACATTTTTCCTAAGACAGGAAGACCTGCCCTCTGGAGATACCTCTGCCTCTGTTGGTATACAAGAATTATAGAGAACAGTCTTGGATTGGATGTTAAGCATTCAATGTCTAAGGTTAGATGAACTTAACTCCACTTTTATTTTTATACTAACAATAAAACATCATTTCATCATATGATTTTTCATCGGTTTGAACCTCTATCAAAACTTGGCTCAAAGAAACTCCATTACATGTGCAACAAGGAAACACAAAACTGGTAAGACAAAATTTAAACTAGAAACTATGGAACCTCAGAAATATTTGGTTTGGATCCAGAATGCTGCGATTTTCTCTTAGTTTTTTTCATGTTCCTGTGATACACAGTAGAGCTGAGACACTGATGGATGCAGCATGAGTAGCACCAGAGGGACTTCTCCTTTGAGAATTCAGGCCTGGGCTGGCAGTGCAGGGAGAGAGGCATATTAATAAAAATTCCAGGTCAGTGGCCATACAGCATATGGAATTGTAGTGATTTTTTTTTCTTTTTAATTTACCAAATTGAGAAAAACCCTAAATAAGGTGCACTTTTTATGAGAAAGAAGGATGTCCACTTGGTCCAGCTACTCAAGAAAGGCAATTTTCTGCACATCCACTCCGTAAGAGGGCCCAAACGCTCCTTCAGCAGGGAAAACCTAGGCATTCAGGTCCAGTTCTGTGCGTGAAAAGATGGGGAAGGTTCAGTTTTCCCTGCTGGCTCACCAACAGGAGAAGTTTACAGAGGGTAAGGAGCTGGGTTCAGTCATGCTGCCCAAGAAGCAGCAGTGATTTCTCCTAGCCAAGAATAGAATCACCATGGCAAAGCCATGCTAATGGGAGATCGTTCATCAGCCAGCCAGGGTTATTCCTAACCAGATCTATACTACCAGAACAACAGCTTGCTCCAAGACAAATTCTTGGACTGTGGCCATCTCCAACCTGGGCCAATGTGCCTGGTAGGAAGAGCTCCAACGGCTGTTCTTCTTCCACAAGAAGCAATCAGAATTGGGAGAGATGTCCATTAGAAATGATTCAACAGAAGGCAAATTGATGATCAGATTCAGGTGTGGAAGGCAAACAAATAGTTAAGACCTTCAGTATCACAGAATGGCAAATTCCCTCATTTGATCTGAATGCCTTTTGTTCAGATTAGCAGATTGGTTTGTGTTAATCAGATCTAGTTCTCCATTCTGGTTGTTATGGCTACAAGTCCTAGAAGAGGAGGAAGCCAGAAAACTCTTAACAAATTCCATTGTTCATTAATAAAATCAGAGTGAAAACGCTCAAAACAGAGTGTCTAGCACATCCAAGCCTTCCGGAGTCAGGCCACACCAGAGCAAACCCAATAGCCATGCTCCACACCAAACAGCCACATCCACCTCTGGGACATGGCACCAACATTTTGATGCCACTGAAAGCTCAGCTAGAGCTTCCCCTCAGGCTTTGCTCAGTGGATAGATACCAGGAAAGATGGGCACAGATTGACACTGAGCCAGGGAGGAAGACATCCTCACCATGTCCAATGATATGAACCCTGCCAGAACAGCATCATGCACAGCTCCACAGCAATCGCTTTGGATGCAAACACACAGTGCAGACAAGTTCACATCACAAGGAGCTGGCACTGTGAAAATAGTCATTTTTAGAGGCAGTTTATCCCAAGTAAGAACAAACCAAAATTAAGGTGTCTATCATCGTACTTGGTTCTGCTTTCATTGTGTGGCATAGCCCTGGAGAATTTATGGTTTGATACTGATCACCTTTATTTATCCCAAAAGAGAGGAGATCTGTCAGAAAATGCCCTCAGTACATTTTCTGACTCTTTCAATAACTTTAATGTGTTTTCACTGTCTATAGTATTCCCAGAGAGTCTGAGCTCCTGCCTAGGAATGAATGGTTACAGGGCACACACTTACTGTCCCTGAACTTGAGTCACAGCTCACAGAGGCCGCCGCAGCTTGGCTGGGGCCAAGTCAGCATCACCATAGACAAATGTGACCATATGGAAAATCCAAAGGGTTGCCCCAGCTTTTACTGCTTCCTTCATAGCTGCCAGCCAGGGTATTCAAGGCCTTTAACAAAGTAGCACCAAGATATTACATATTTCCAGGTGCCTTGAGAAACACCAGCTTTCATATGATCTCTAGTGAGGTGTTTTAGTCTCTTTCTCCCATATACAGAGAACACCAATGGGAAATGCATCCAAGTCTTAAAATGAGGCCAAAGGTGCATGTGGTATTATGGAAGACAACGCATGTTGTAGGTGTCCATTAATGGCTCCTGATCTATATCAGCACCCTTAAGCTGGGGAATGTCTGCAGACACCCAGATCACCTCTTTATCTTCACAAATGAGAATACCCTGAGTCCTTCACAAAGGGTGAGATTAGTCTGGCCTCTCAGTAATGTCTCCAGCTCAGACAGCCGGGTTTCCCCTGAAGTCAACCAAGAGGTACTGACTTTGTTAGGGGATAACTCACTGATCTACCTCAGATTTCAGCTCCGTTGGCCACTGACTGCATCTCTGCAGGGGCAGGCAACAGGAGCACCCAGCTCAGATGCAGGGATCTCCTAAAGAAGTGATATGCATGTAACCAGCTGACTACCGCACAGACTATTGCAGAACCACAACCGCCATGTATCATGATCTGGCCTGGCCCTGGCCTGTCAGTCCCATGTGCATGTGGTATCTGGAGCACTATGTGCAACACATCTGCAAGCAGAACTAATACAATGTCAGCTGGTGACAGCCACACTTTTCTTGTACCTTAGGTTCCAACTGGAGGGGGACAAAGACTCAGAGTTTTCTATGATGCATTTAACATCACATCCTTTATTACTGCTTCTCGTTATTGTTACTTGATGACCGAGGAGGATGTAGAAAGTTTTTTCATGACTGGGCTGGATTGCAACATGTTATTTAGCTAAAAGCCGGCTAGCTCAAGATGACACACTGTCGTTTGGAACATATTGCAAGTACCACCCATCAGAAGAAATGGTTAAAAGCAGGCAAATATGCATAGTCTTCACTAGCTGCTGAAACCACTGTTGCTGCCAGTTTCCAGGATGAAAGGCTGCAGATCTGCAGGATGTCACGAGAGCCCAAAAAAGAGAAGGGTTCTGGGGAGAAGAGGGAGCCCTGGACACCAGGAAGACTCCCTCCAGCTCTATCAGGTAGAAAGACTCACTCCAGAGGGCTGTGTTGTGGCAAAATGTGAGTGCTGCTCATTGAGAACTGCCTTTGGGCAGGAGCTACCAGAATAAACCCTGAACTTCTGAGCCCAGGAAAGATATACTGAGCTTGTAAATGTTGTTCCAGATACGACATAATGCTTACAAAGGCTTAAGCCCCTGAGTGGTTATAGAGAAGTATGTCTAGAAGGGACATCAGAAGGTCCCTCCCTCTCTGCTCGATGAGGCAGGATCATAATGACAGGGGTGGTGGAAGAGAATGTACTTCAGGAGGAGGTTTCTCAAAGCAAGCCAATACTGTCTTACCTCCTGATCTGAACAAACAGTGCAAAACTGAAGATTTCATCACCAGAACCAATACTATGGGGTGAGTAAAGCCCCGCATCATGGTTTAGTTTGCCATAGAATCATAGAATGTTGTTTTCCAAAAAACATTTAGGACTCATCAGCTAGCTGGAAGAAAGGTGCTTTCATCAACTAGAGTTGCTTCTATAAGAGGAAGGCCTGTTCTGAGAGATAGTTATCAAAGAGACAGCTCTTCCTTACACAGCCAAAGCCAGTTCACTAAATGGAAGCAATCACACCTTCAAGAATAGGTCCAGAAATTAAATAACTTTGTGACCAAATACAGAGTGACTGGTCAGTACAGCCAGTTTGACAGTTCTGGCATACTCGGTGTTTTGATATCTACAGGCCACTCTCACTACCTGAGAACGTCCAATGACCCCTTTTTCATCTCACACCATCCAAGTAGATCAGATCTGTAGCACAGGACACCTGAGAAGCACCACTCTTGAACCAGTACTGACACTGTCCACAGTCACTGCATTGCAGAGCATTTTGGTATCACAGACAGACCCAGTGGATCACAGGCCTCACTGTAATCACTCTCACAGCAATGGAAGTCACCCCACTGCATCACCTCTGAAAGCATGGAAACTATCTAGCCCTGCTTTTGCTCATAGAGATGGTTCGCTAACCTGCAGACCAGATACCCACCTATACAGGAGATTTGCAGCATGAAAACTGAACACAAAATTATCCTTGTTATAAAGAAAAAACTCTACCTGAAGAACTACTAGAATAGGAAGAACAGAGCCCCAGACAGGGAACTACCAGCAGCTATTACCCAGCTAAGCCCTCTTCCAGCATGTAAAGGTTAATAATGGGATGCCTACAAGCAAGCCTCTCCCTTCTTAAAGATCAGGCTACCCAAATGAACATCGAGCTCTCCAAGTGCAGAATCCTCCAACCAGAAACAGTCCTACACAGCAAAGGGAGCCCAGATATGGTCCTAACCCATCTCTGAAGGCTCCTTCCCAACAAAAGCACACTACAGACCAAGGCTAACAGTGACCTGCCACTTACTTTACAAGGGCTAACGGCCTTCCAGATAAGTATTTTTTTCAAAGAGGACAACTCCTTAGTATGTTTCCAAAACTTTAAGGACAACTGCTGCCAACTTCATCTCCTTTGAGGCAAGAGCAGAAGCGCTTGTACAAACTGCCCTCCAAACGAATCCAGCTCTGCAGTGAGCTTCATGCGAAGCAGGGGGGTGTGCCCCAGCCAAATCAGATTTACTCAGAGGACACAGCCCCAGTTGAGCCTACGACTTGAAGCCCACATCAGAACCAGTTCTGCCAGATGAGCCATGCCCCAAGCCAGGAGAAGTGTATAAATGGAGCCACTCCCTAACCAAAGGGCATCCAGCACTGGAGAGTATTCCTCTCCCAACAGCAGTTCTCCTTCTCTTCAGAAAATGCCTTTATTCTTCAAGTGACCTTTCCAAAACAATGACTGAGCCTACAACAGGCAGCACTGCACAGCGCAGAGCAGGGCTGGCTTCGGAGAGAGCCTGCCTGCCTGGGACTAACTTCTCAAAAGCAGTATTTTCCCTAGGCAGAAGCCAGCTGCAGTGCAGTGTTCAATCGTTCTGCCATCCCTCCCACCACACTTTTTATGCTTTTTAGTCAGAAATTCCCTAGAACAAGTTACTTCCAGTTTATGTAACATCTCTGTTTCCTATTCCAGAGGAATTACAAAGCTTCTGAAAGTAGCAAGCCAATGCCACCAGTGCTCCGGTTTGGCCAGGGCTAATTTTGCATATCTTAAGCATGAAGTAACTGGGCACATGGGAACCTAAGGTTTCATGACAACATGCTAACGGGTGAGTGACATTTCTTGGCATACACACTCTGGGGCGTACTTCTCCTACTCAATACAAAACAAGGGAGACTGAGCAGAGAATTAGCCAGAGAAATCTGGAAATCAACACTCAGATGTGAAAAAGGGCATGATTTGGCTCACGCTGCTGAGTGCGGGGGTGGGATTTTCTCAATATTTACATCACATCTTGGGTCAATGGCTCAACAATCTCCGGCCTTTGGTGTGAGTTATGACAAAGGGTATGAGCCCTGTTAATTAGTCTCACACTTATGCTGCAGTCTGCAAATTCCCTTTTGGACCAGGGACCACCAGGAATGAACTCGGGAGCTTCTAGGGTTTGTGCAACAAGCTGCCACATCTGTCTGGGCATTGTGATAACTTCTGGGTTGTTGCAGAGCAGGCAAGGTATGACAGTGATGCAGCAATGGTAGGGCAGTAGCCCCTGGGAAGGCTTGTGGAAGATGCAGACCCTCCTTCTCCAGCCCAGTAACACATTGCAAGCTTGAACTGCAATGTTTTGCATTTCAAAACATGCAAACCACAGTCTTCTAAGAGTACGGTTTGTGCAGACCAAATGTCTTCCAAGACTATGGCAGCATATGGCTGGTGCTCCAGAGCTGGAGGCAGTGTAGCCATCCGTATCAGGGCAACTTTGAATCAACAAAATCACTGTAATGTCATCAAAACCCCACTAAGTTGTTTTTTTTTACTGAGAGCTCTGCTGCATTTCACAGGTACATCAGCTTGGGAGCGTCTGAGCTCACTGGTGTGTTTTACTTGCTCTATTGTTATAGGCAATGTTTGCAAGAAGAGACCTGATGCTAACTGAGACATGAAGGACCATCCTCCACCCTTGCATAATTCCTAACCCCAATGGGACTGGATGCTCTAGACAGGAAGGAACTGAACAGCTTCCATTCCCTCCTCTTTCCTGGCTGGGTAAATTATTCCAGTTAGGCTATTTATTTCAATTTCTGACTCAATTTTTTCTGGAACCCAAATCAGACCCTTTGGGTGAATGAAGTGAGGGCTGGGTGGAAAGACAGAGGGGTAAATACGACCGCTCAGAAGGTTCTCAGCTCTGCTCTGAGTCAGACCCCCAGGAACCAACTCCTTCAAAGTTAGTTGAGTTTTTAAGTTTGTTTTCTGCCAGACTGAAGCAGTGCAACAGTCAGGAGAGGCACCCAAACTGCACACCACGTTTTCCGCTCTTCACCTCCCCACCCTCATCTTCCAAAGGAGCTGTCAGCTAATACCACCACAGAGACTGGGGGATCATCTTGCCCAGCATTACACAGCTACAGCAGAGACATACACACTGAGCCAGTCATATCATTTTCCTTCCATAGCCCGTGAAAAGAAATAAGCCCTTTAAGAGTGTGACTCATCTGACCCACTTTAGACTCTACTGCAGGATGCGATTAAGCATGGTGTGCACTGGTGAGCAGATCTCCAGTGGCTATAAAGCAGCTCAGGTGACTAGCTCTGATGGACAGACCTACACAGCAGATGTCTACGTTTACTCAGATTCAGCCCACTGCAGCAGACTTACTTGGAGCTGGACTGAGCCTGTCCATAAACCACGTCCTGCTTGCAGCTCATCATGGGCTGGGCATAGACCACATCAGGCTTGTTGCTTGAGGGGCAGGAGAGGGCCCGTGCTGGCATTTTTTTACTTGTCCTGGTAGTGCCTTGCTGGGTGCTACAGCTGCTGTAGATGCTCTGGCGGTTCAAGGTTGCCTTGTGGTCTGCCCGGACTCCCACCTGGCTCTTCCTCAGCGTGCCCCGGGGTGGTTCGCAGTAGAGGTCGGGCTCGCTCCGGCTGCTCTTGATGTTCTGCACAAAGCAGTAGTCGCTGCCGGCCCTGGTGGGGCTGCAGACAGCCTTGCTGTAGTGCTTGCTGCCCCAGCCCTCCATCTGGCTGTACGAGCTGTAACGCCTGTTCTCCACATCCCGCTTCAGAGTCCCGTTGTACAGCTGGTCAATGAGAAAACGGGAGACAAATAAATTAGGAAAGGGTAGAGCTGTAGATCAATGTTGCCAAGCCCACTCCTGCGTGGGTGTTACAGTTACCAAATTCCTATGTCTCTTAGGTATTTTTGTGGCTCAAAATTTACAGGAGGTTAGCCCACCCACAGCCCTTACAAAGGTGCCAAACCCTCCCTTGAAATCTGGGGACACTTAGTGACCAGGATATGGCATGCAGGCGCTTGAAAGCAGAACTGAAAGCTCAATCATGACCCTGGCATTAGAGAAAATGCCTTATTTCCAACACATGGGGTCTAACCCAACCTGTAAGTAGAGGAGCTCACATCACATCTCTTGCCATCACAGAGAATGATGCTCCATTCTGACCTTCCAGCACTGCCTGCATTTATTTTTAATTTCATTATGCTATTTGTTCCCCTTCCATCTGTAAGTTCCTTAGGAAGGAAGTACAAGGAGTGAAAAATCAGTAAAAAGGGATTCTTGAATCTCGTGCCAAGAAACAAGTGGAGACAAAGAATGTCTGCTTGTGAGTTACAAGGTGTGTAGTATCAGCTCATATAATGGGATGTTCTGAGAACAATGGGGGATATGCAGTAAGAATTGAGATGACTAAGCCAGGAAGAAAAAAAAAAGAATAAAAGACAGTAAAAAAATGAACTGCAATTAATCAAATGAAAAAATGGCTTTAGCTGGCCTGCTGTCAGTTCAAAATGTCTTCACCACTTCACCAAAAGTCCTGCAGATTTGCCCTAAGCACACCAGGATTGAATCTAATATTCTTTTGCAATACTAAACCTTCTGGATGTCAGTGCTGGCACCTGGAAGCCTGCAGGGTTGCACCCAAGTGAGAGACAAGTCACCGAGGTGGGTACTCCAGAAAGGAAAATAAATACAGCTATTTTAGTGCTGTTTGTGCCATGAAATTGAGTTGATACTGATATTGCATCCCCCTCAGCACGCTGGCGAGCAGATCTCCAAGACATACAGCAAACAGGCATAAAAACAACTAAAGAATAAAACTGCCTGCCCCATTCCCCCTTTGGTTTATCTTGGGAAAGCGCATCCGTGGTTTCTTGTTGGGCCAAGGTTTTTTCTCACCTAACTTTCAGCAGCAGCAGGATGCCTCTTTCTGCAAAAGCCACCCAAGGATCCCTTGGGCTGGTAGAGAAAAGTCAACACTGGCATCTTAATATTTCCATGGAGGTTCAAGGAACAAGGTGTGAAAAGCCTGTGCCTGGTGCAGCAGTTCATGTCAATGAAAAAAATCTGTATTTCCTAATCTAGAAACACCACATGACAGAGAAATTGGTATCCTCTGCAGGCTCACCGCAAGTCCCGCTGCTCTGCCCAAACTTCATCCCAGCCCTGAGCACACTTAGCATCATTCCTGTCTCCAACACTCTGCAGAATTGTCATTATGTTAATTAATTAAGCCAAATATTTCCAGTAACAAACTGATCTCCAGGAATGCAGTCAATCCTCTCTGCTGTGTCCCAGAGTTGCGCAGGTAACGGCTGTAAACTTTGAAAGGGGGTTACTTAGCAGGCATCTGGATAAGAAGAAACCCTTTAGTCCAGGTATGCCGATACCCAGATTGCTCTGTCATCTGAGCACCAGTCTGAAGTAGCTTTCATACTTTCATTCTGCAGGATTGCATCTAAGCAGGTGAACTGCTGGAAGGGGAGAAAAGGGCAGCAAATTCTCCTTGCATTTTCTCCAGAGGACACAGAAAAAACCTGTTAGTACTGCAGCAGAGCGGGTAGCAGGTTTGGTGCATACTGCAGAGCTCCCAGAGATCCTGAAGAAGAATTTGCATGCGATAAGAAGAGCAAGGACAAGGCACATGGGTAAGTGTGATGGGTCTCAGGGGCTTCCCTGGCAGTGGGGCAAGCCCACTGAAATTTCCAGGATGGCCAAGCACAGAGGTTCTCTCCATCCTGGCCTTGCTTTGCAGGCAGCACGCATGCACTGACGGTAAAGTGACCTTTCATGAAGTCATGATCTACCCCACTGCAGATGAATATGTCCTTCTCAGGGTGGTATCATCCTCATTTTTTCTTCATTTTCCTGGGTTCGGAAACCCTTGGGACACTGGGGGACAGGACAGGGCTGCAGCAGGAAGGTGCAGGGTGGACTGTGCTGCTCAGTGGAGCAGAGAACCCACTCCCAGGGCTTGCCACTGGCAACAGCTGGCTGGAGGACAGAGCAGCAGCTTGTTAGATGTGAGCCCTCTCATTTTTCTTTATGAGTCAGTATAAGCTGGGATTATTTTGTAGGGCTGTCAGAAGCTTGGCAGAGCCATGGAGCCCCTGGGCATTTGCTGAAACCAATTCAGCTAACCATGGAAGAGCTAACTTGTTATTTATCTAAAGGTATTGTTTGCTCTCCAGTGTACTCACATGGGCTCTCCACCCGCAGAACGGGCGAGGGAAGGTGTGAGTGTGTCTGTGTTTATAGATACAGAATTATCAATTCTGTATTTCCTCCTGAGTTTTATAGTGACATATAGCATTGTCTTCGTTCTTGCCAGCCCTGAGATGGGTGAAGCAAAGCGACCGCCTGTTTGGAAAGACACCTTTCTGCAACACAGGGAGCCCTGAGCAGCAAGTCAGTGCAGGTCCTGGCAGGGCGGGGAAGCCTTTTGCAAACTCATGGGAAAATAGTTCCTGTGTGATGTGAAGCTCATTACCAAAGTCAGTGCATGACTTTTATTGCTGATTCTACCAGATGCTTGGCTGAGCCCATTTTAATCTCTTTCAAGTGGCACAGACCTAATTGGTATCTTAGAATTCCTCTTTGCAGCAGAAGCCTGATCCAAAGCCTCCAGATCGATCAGGAGTCTCCTGCCAGCTTCAGTGGATTTCAGACATGCTTGCCAAATAGTCTCTATGAATCCTTGCACAGACGTAGCTGACCTGATCGCTTCTTGATCTCAGCAAAGTGTTGTGTCTGTGCCTTAAGAGCAGCTTTCTCAGACTAAAACCTGTGTGCCCATTTCAGACGTTCACCAAGCTAAGCCAGAGACCTTCACTTCTAACACTGGAGCAAATGTGGCCAAGGGAATGGAGTTCCCTATGTTGTTATCTCTTCGCTGGATGCAGCAATCAGTGAGATAGCATGCATAGCAAGGTAGAAGCGAGGCACTCTGCCGTCTGGAGAAGAGATGACATCTCTGAAGGCGAAGGTCTGAAGGTATTACATAGTCTGTGGTTTAAAAAGCCACCGGACAACAATCTTGTAACTTCTGCTGATGCCATTATGTGTGTAGAGTGAGCTTTCCCTATGCAGAATAGCATTAGTGAAAGGAAATAATCAATCTCTTGCCTTCAAACCTCATAAACCACTCAGACTTCCTAACACCCTGAATTGCATCTGCGCACTGATTGCGGGTGTTTGCTTGGGGGAGGTGGGCCAGGTCCACACCTCCTCCCTTTAGGAGCGCAGAGAAATGCTGGAAAAGACAAGGAAGTCCTTCAAAGCAGGGTGGAGACAGAAAGAAGTGATTCCCTCTGCACTGCAAGATCTGGAAACCATTTTAGAAGAGCACGGGCTGTCACCAGGATTTCTCCCCATGGGACCTGAGAAGCCAGGGGAGTTTGGCAGGTCTCTCAGCCAGACACCATCATGCACTGGCAGTCCCCTGCACTCGTAGGATGCAGGAGGATGCTCACGTGCAGCTGGGATATGCTGACATCCTGAATTTTAGCCTGAACTTCTCCTCCCTACTATGAAACAAGCCCGTACGTTTGAGGCCAAGCCTTGGGAGCCGTGCATTCATATTAAAACAAGGAGGGGAGGCAGGGGGAGGAAAGGCAGTGAAGATGAGCACTGATAGCATGCAGGTCCTCTTATCAGGCCCAAGGAGTAAGTGCTTTCCTTCACTCGCAGCAGCAAAGACCTGCCTTTAAATGAATAAGCATTTGTGAATCACCAGTTCTCAGCCTGCAATATGGGACCGTTCTAGGGACATCAGTGGGATATTCCAACTGTCACACAAGACAGGTAAATAAATATCTTTAACTTCTTATTTCAACTGGAATAAAACTGGTGCTAGAGAAAAAGTCAAGATGGCATTATCCCAGTCATTGATCATGAGTCCTTTTCTGTCTTTTTCTTCCATAAGCCCTTTTGTTTAACAGGAGAAGTCCCTCTCCAAGGCATACCAGCCCCAGGAATTGTGCTCCAATCTCAGCGCTGCCTTTCCATGTCAGAGGCCCTCCCAGATAACTGGGTGTTTCTGACTTCTGCATCTAAGGACGCGATCAGTTCATTACCTAGCTCTAATTTTTTCCCTTGCAATTTGTTTGTTTCTAGAGCAGCAGACAGAGAGAAGTAAAGGACTCCGTATAAACACGTCAGGAGCAGGTTTCTCCCAGGCTGGAGGGCAAAGCACAGGCAATGCAACATGACAGCGTCCCACCCTGAGTGATGGGTGGGGAAAACTCTTGATGCTACTTGCGAAATGCTTTAGCTGCTGCCTGATACATACTCCATTGCAGGGAGAAAAATTGCAAAACCAGCAAATATATTGTTTATCTATTTCTGAAACACTCTTCCCACCTCTCCTGGGTGCTGCCTTTCCGTATCCTTTTTCATCTAGTCCTTTACACAGCTGAGATTTAGGTCTTGGTGGTTCAGTTTGTTCTGGCTAGGGAAGGTAATGTCCAACTTGCTACTCCAAAGCATAAAGCCTCTTGCAAAACCTCACAGGGGGACCAATGACTAAGCAATGATGTGCAATAACTGCGAGTCTTTGTTTTCTTTGATAAGCTTGCCCAAACCACTCTATTTTTGGGATTCTTTTAAACGTGAATTTGTCATCATAGCAAGTGACAAATTTTGTCCTGAAATCCTTATGGAACAAAGCTCCCACTGACAAGGAGAGATTTTTGTCCACAGAGGCAAAGCCAGCCAGGAATAGCAGGGAGTGTTCCCATCTCGTGGAGAACATCTCTCATGCAGATAATGCATTTGGGAGAGAAAGCTCTGCAACTTTCTCCCACAGAGAACATTTGTTTAAGAATCTACATAAGGTTGCTAGTGCAGAGGGATCACCAAAGTGCTTATTTTTCATAATGGACATCATTGCTACAGAAACAAAGCTTGGTGGGCTAGTGCAGCACAGAGCCCAAGACCCCAGCCATGGTGCCTGAGGAAAGCAGTGGTCAGCACTGGTGGCCCAGTAGCCACTGGTCCCCGACTGTTATGTGCCAGCATCCAACTCAGTTAACTGCTTTAACTGGAGCAGCATCAGACATGCCAAATATTCCTTGGTCCGGGAGCAGGGCTGCTCTCAGAAACATTACTCACTACAAGCCCCAGGCTGAGGTCAGCTCTGGGAATGACGATCTGCTCACCCTGTTGGAGGCAGAGCACCCTAACGTCCACGATGTGCTTCCTTCCCTACCCAGCACACCAGGGGCTTGTTTGCCTCTCGTTCGGGGCAGTGCCGGGGGGGCACGCTGCAGCTTACACCCACATCACATTGGTGTATTTCCTTCTTGTGGAAGCAGCAGCACAGGGAGGTTGGGTGTGCTTCTGCACCTTGTCCTGATACTGCCATCATCTTGACAGTGCCAAAACAGACATGGGACCTGGGAACCCCCCTGACTCTCTAGCAGAGATGGACCTGCCAACCCAGCAGACCCAGGCAAGAACAGTGTTGCTGCAGGTGGGAATTAAGCCTCAGAGGGTCTTTGCTGACAGCATGCATCCTGGCTCCACATACTGCCTTGCCTTGGGTGTTCAGGATTTGGCTGTGCATCTCCAAAGCTGTCCCTGCAGTTGGGGTGAACAGCATGCTTGCTACAACCCACGGGCCACCAGACTATGACAGTGGCTTTGAGCCCAGTGCTGAGCAGATCCCATTTTTGGTGTGGTATTGAAGTGTCAGAGTCAAGGGTGCAGCTCATACTGAGACTTCTGGTGCCACGACTGCACTGCTCCAGGTGCCCAGTTTAGTTTATTTAAACCTCCCTCAGGTTTGTCTGTGTAAATTGTGGTCACCACTGTACCTTCTGTGGGACCTTAGGCACTGCTCAGGCAGGACATGGCATAGCCAGCTCCTGCAGTCGGATGGCTTTGGGAGCTGGTGGCCACTCGTAGCTCACATTGTCAATAGGGTGACAGATGTCTCTAAGGGTCTTATGGACTCAACAACACCTGAATTGAAAGATCACCTAACAGAGAGGTTTGCAGTCACTAATGCACGCATTACTGCATCCCACCATAGTCACTATGCAAATGGGACTGGGAACTTCATCCCTGAAGGCTGAGCCAGCCCCTGACACGTGAGCCAAGGAAACGCTGCAGCCAAGTGCAAACCTGCTGCCCTCAGAGTGCCTGTTTCTGGAGTGGTCCCACTGATTTCAGTGTTACCTGCACTGATAATGAGTAGGTGCTCATTGCAATGCTAGTTACAGTGATGCTGCAAACAAGGCAGTCCACAAGAGGAATAAACTGAAAGTAGTCTTTAATAATGGGTAAATCAAAGGTTTTAGTGAGAAGTGGTGACTGACCCAGAGAGAGCTCTTCCTCCAGATCTATAATTTCTTTTGCTCTAATATTTGAACATCAGTATCATAAGGTTGGGAAGAAAACTCAGAAGCAAAAAGCTGGAGATTTCCAAGAAGACATAAAACAAGATAAAAGGAGGAATTCAGGAATAATAGTTTTTAAGAGTCATCATCTGAGGCAATGCCTTAGATTAAGGCAATCTAAGAGCAGTGTCTAAGTTGCAGGTGCTGTGGAGCAGCAACATGGACATGGATTGCCTGTTACAATGGGTTGCCTTTAACTCCAGAAGTATTAAGATTAAGTAATTTTCCTGAATACTATACTGGGTTATTTCCCTGAAATATCTGAATTTGCCTGTGCATCTCAAAGGACTTTTTGACTTCTCAGAAACATTCACAGCACCAGCTCCAGCTGGAAAGAAGTCCAGTAATTTTGTCTTCATAAATAGATTTGCTTTATCTTTGTTTTCATGCCTTACAGCCCAGGAATTGCAAATAGGACACATTTTTTAGAATGCCTAGAACCTGCACAGACTTCAGTCAGGTCCATAGACAAAAGTTAAAGTTAACCCAAGCTGGAGGCTGGTTGTGGATGTGTGTAAACCTTTGATACTTTTCTGGAAGAAGCAAAATGGAGGAGGATCCTCGGTGTGGTTGCGGAGTATGATGTCTGTTAAGCTTGTTAAGCAGATTTAGGCTTGAGGTTATATGTTCCAATGTGCCAATGGCACTTGGGACTCATTGCCCCTAACTGCAGTCATCTACCTGTTAGGTGACTGCTCTGATCCAGCTACCAGTGGAAGGAGATAGGCATCCAGAGGGGCTGATTCATCCTGACCTGACAGATCTCCAAGATTGAGGAGATGAATCACCTCCTTGTACCTCTCTCTTTGTTGGCTGCAGGAGGAGTCTAGATGACTTGTTAAGACTAAGTGGCTGATTTTCAGATAGACACAGTTAGGTAAGACCAATTTTACTGTGAATTCTTCACAAGTCCCAGTCCTTTTTTTCTAAAGTAGCCCAGGTCCTGAAGACTTTTACCAAAAATTTCTGGAATGAAAGGCTTATAAGACACTTAGGTTTGGAGAACTTCCCTCACCAGTGAATGCAGGAGAGCCCTCCAGAGAAAAGCCAGGAGCTGCGTAAGTCCATGGTGAACCAGAAGTGACTGAACTGCTGTGTTCACGGTACTCTGTGACATCTAATGGAGGCTGTGATCTTCATAATCATTTTGCAAGCTGTTCACCAGAACAACAACATTGCTGGACTGAAAACCCCAGCAGCCAGTGGCATTTCTAACTACCTAGCATTCATCCAACTGTCATAATGATTGGGAAGAAGATCAGGAATGAATAAAACTAAACAATAATCCTCACATCAGCAACACTAGCTGCAGTACCACCTTGCCAGCATGAGCATGAGCTGGAGGAGCAACTGCAGAGCTGGAGCTTAGCTTCCTCTCTCTTCAACAAAAAAAACCCATCTAGAAACTACTGGAATGGCTGGAACAGAGCAGTTTTGCTTAGACAAAGTATAACAAACTCAATTCAGGAATCACAACAGACAAACAGCAATATATCATCGAAACAAAACTTCACAGTGTTGTGGTTTAACGCTGATTGGCAACCAAGCACCACACAGTCACTCGCTCACCCTCCCCCTACCCCAGTGGAATGGGGGAGAGAATCAGGGGGAAAAAAAAACAACCAAAAAAACCCATGGGTTGAGATAAAGACAGTTTAATAGGACAGCAGAGAAAGAGAAAATAACAATAATAACAACAGAATATACAAAACAAGTGATACACAACACAATTGCTCACCACCCGATGCCCAGCCTGCCCCCAAGCAGCAATCACCCCCTCCCCTGGCCAACTCCCCCAGTTTCTATACTGAGCTTGCCATCAGGTGGTTTGGAATAGCCCTGAGGCTAATTGGGATCAGCTGTCCTGCCTGCATTCCCTCCCAGCTCCTTGTGCACCTGGCAGAGCATGGGAAGCTGAAAAGTGTAAACAACTGAAACCAGGACACACAGTTATTTGATTTATGAAGCTCAGATACTCCACCTCTGGCTCAGGAGGTACCTCAGTTGCAAATTTCTGGTGGCCACAAAAACATTCTGGGATGCATCAGTGCCTGCTTACCATGCTTAGACCCTTCTGCAGGGGCCCATCACTCCCTTAGTGATGGAGACAGGAGACTTGGCTGGATGGACCTCTGCTCTGATCCATCATAGTCACCCTTTTGGTCTTAGACCAGGCAGAAACACCACTGTCTGTGATTTAACCAGTGCAGCAAAGGACATTGAAACAAGTCAACAGACAGTCTGTAAATAAAAATTTCAAACACATGCCAGTGCTTGCAGTCCTTCCAACTGAACATGCAGTAGGCAGCAAACCCAGTGATGCAAACCTAGCAAGTGACATTGCTGCCTTGAAGCAAGCATGCGACACCAAGGCCATTAAGAAAGACAACAGATAAATCTTGCTGATGCTATGAACAGGCAACCACCAGGAAAAGCTTCAACCCTCTGTCAGTGTGCTTGAAGCCAACATGAGCACCTTTCCTGGTTCAGCCCTTTGATGGTTGACAGGGAGATGCTTTAGAGTCCCAGAGACATGGAAAGGAGCCCTTTCTTTTTCCCGTATTGAAATCCCAGATCTGTGAATTGCTCTTTTCTACTTTATAGCTCATGAAAACCAAGGAAGAACGGACTACAGGTCTGAGGTGGAGGGGCAATACAAGTACAAGTTGTCCAAGTAGATGATGGAGTGGTTTGGAGTGATTCCCAGTCTACCAAGGGTCTGTCACCAAGGATAAGACCAGGACCTCTGTGGGATGTATAAACTCAGATTGCACAAAGAGAAGTACTATCTCACTTGTGCTTTTTCTGGCAATCTGTAATATTTCCTTTGGAAATGACTATGGGAGAAGTGGACCATCTCTTTTCCAGGCTCAGAGACTATCTGAAAAGGGTCTGCACTAGCACTGAGATTGGGAATAGCAAAATAGTTATAATGCAAATCCCCAGATCATCACCACTCAGCCACATTAACGCTGTTCACAGAGAAGTTTTGGTACACGGAAACAAAAATGGAAACTGTTCCAGGTGAGCAGTGGATGTGCTCCAAACCTGAACTGAGTTGTCAGTCTGAACCCATGACTGATCCTTCAGACAGCTTCAAACCTTTTGTGCTGTGCCACAAAACCAAACTAAATCTTGTTCACACTAAAATCCCCAACCGCATACAACACACAGATACAGGGTCCTCCATCATGCTCTTCCATTGCATTGAATTACTTTCTAAGATAGCCATAGCCATGCATATTCTCTCTCAGACAAGTTTCTGAAGTGCTATGACCTTGCTACATGACTACTCTTGCTAGAGGGTGCTTTCTGTACAGGTTACCTCAAGAGTATGCCATAGTTCCCAGATAAAAGAGTATCTTACCGGATATCCCCAGCTGCTGTTTCCTGTTTGGGTTTTGGCATAATAGCTGCCCCGGGATGTCCCATAGCCATAACCATCAGCTAAACCATCGTACATGGAACCTGCAAGTGGAAAAAGCATGGTCAGCAGGAGAAAGTGGTCCAGGTAGGTACACCTTCAGTGCTTTTTTTTTTCCCAGTGAGTTTAGTTACTGAAGAAAAACAGAGTTAGAAACTTTAACAGGAACATAGGAAAGAACAGGCAGTAAGCTGAGCCTTTGCCATTGCAGGCAATTCATAGAAGATGTTAATTTCACAGCTGCAGCCCTCAGACCACAAGCAACAGCCTAAGGTTAAGACCAAGTGCCATAAAATCTACAGTGGACAAGAGCAGACAGGGTCAGAGACCAGGCCAATGTTTTAGGTCTTTGTTATATGAGAGGAACTGGATGATATTTTGTGCTACACATCCTGGAAGATTGGAACCTGGAGCATACTTCCTTTATTCTGACTTGGAGGTAAATAAAATTTGCCTCTTCTCTGAAGGTAAAAACCCACCCCTAACCCTTTTGCCAGTCTGACTTTCCTGGTCTGAACACTAACAATCGCATCAATACAAGCAGCCTGAGCAAGGCTTGCTAAATTCCATAAATAGTAAATAACAAACATGATGGTAAGTGATAATCAACTCTATTTAACATCTGGGGATATGAAATAGTCAAACACTAAAAAACCTAATTGCACTGCCTTAAATTTCGATCTCTGTTCTCTAAAAGATCACTCTGTGTATTTGTACTTTCTTTTCCTGAAAATGTATTAAGCTCCATCATTATTCTGAGGACGCTGGGGAGATATGTGAGACTAGATCTCAGATACGTTTTGTAAAGATGCAAATATTTTGGATCAGGAGGAACCCATCAGCCATTTCTACTATTTGTCACTGCTTTATTCACAGTGTTTGGATTTACCTATCCCAGCCTTACTAACAACTCTTCCAGCTGTCTCTCACCAGTAGCCCTTGGCAGCACAATCTTTGGATCCCTCCTAAAAGTATTTTATTCAACACTACATTCATCACTACAAGAAAAAATGAAGTGAGTCATTCTCTTTCCACACTGGAATTCCCTTATCCCCCTTCAGATGGTCCAAAAGAGTTTAAGGTCATTTAAGTTTTCTTTTCAAAAGTGCTCAATAATTGTGGCATCCCAAGTCCCGTTATGAGGAAGTGCAAACCCTATACTCCAATTAACTTCCAGGGGAAGCTCTGAATGTCTAACAAAGTACAAAATCAGGACTTACCTGTCTTGTTATGCACCTAAACTGGTGGGTAATGTCAGAAATATCCTAATCTCTGATTGTTTGATAAGACTCATCTCTTAGATAAACTGGATAAGCTCGACCACAAAGGCCCTGAAGCCACTCAGGTCTTCTACAGCCACTGATCCATGGAATAAATCTAATTTATTGCCTTGCCTGAGGCATCCAGAACCTGTTATGCTGATTTGGTTCATGGCTAAAACTTCTTGCATTTTCTCAGGAAGATGATTCCCGTAGATGTGGTATAAATAATGAGATTTGCTTTCTATTGTCAACAAGAGAGGAGCAAGACTGCATGGATGGCAGCATCTGAAGACCATTACTGAATGCAGAATAAGCAACAGCAGAGTAGTTTCACAGACATACACTTGTGCAGAATACCACAGGATCTCATTTTACATAGTCTAAAGTCTTGGTGGGCATTGTTCCCTACTAATATCTCTCCAGCCCTGATAGCTTCATATATATGAAGTCGCACAGAACTTGCTGGTAAGACAAGGAAATGGCCACTGACATGCAATGGGAGATACAATTCAGCTGTGCCCTTCACCTTGTGCTTCTCTCCCCGCTCTGGGATTTCCCAGAAACTCTAGGTCAGGACATTAGTGTTGGGCTTCAGCAGGAGCAAGGCAGGGCTTGAAATGGTAAATTTGAGCTTGTCAGTTCACCAGGGGACAGAGTTAGCTACTAACAATAGTTCTGAGCACAAACATAAAACAATCCCATGATAACAGTTTCCTGGGAATTCCTTCTTACAATCAACCTCTTGCTCTGTGCAAATGTCATGTAACTGCAGGTGGGGTTACTTGGGAGCATTTTCCTGACACTGAGAGTGAGCTGTTGGAAGAAAGGGTTTCCAGGCAGGAAACAGGTTAATCTGACCAGTCCTCCCTGGGGACCATGCTTTTCCTTTCAGGATCCATTCTTGCCAGGCACTGCACTAAAGACTTTGGGGTTGAGCAAGGAGACACCGAAAATAAGCCAGTTTAGGCACATCTCTCATTTTCTTGTATAAATTTGCTGTTACATGGCCAAATTCAAGAGACCAGGCAGTTCATGCAAGTTTATGTTCTTCAGTTGAAGAGTTGCCTTCACCTCCAAGAACTTGTATATGAGAGCTTATAAATATATAATTATATATAACCTCAAATGTTCAAGGCATTTTGAAGCTGCCTTGCTGGTTGGAGAAGGTCCTTCTCCTGCCACCACACAACTGTGATTTATTCCTTGGAGAGCTCAGTCTGAAAGCCAGGAAGAACTTGGGGATTTTCTGATGGAGGTGGCTAAAGAAAACATCATCTTTGTTTAGTCCTGCAAGTTTAGACACTTCTCTGCCTAGTTCATCTTGAGAGCGAGCTTGGAGGTGTATCACCAGACCTCGGGGAGAGGAAGGATATTCCTCTTTTCAACCACCTCAGGGGTAAAGACCATAAAAGCTGGTCACAGGTCCTGAGAATCTGGGATAAAACCAGGCTATCTCCTGAAATACATTTTGGCAGGGGGTCAAAATGCTCTTTAGGGGAGATGCCTCCCTGGTGCTTTTTTCTAGCTATGTCCATATGTCTGTGTCCCATTTGTTGTTATCCAAGCAGCTGTTTAGGTCTCTGAAGTGCCCACTTGCACTCGGACAAACACAGAGCCAATTAAAACCACCGTATTAGTAGTAGATAACAGATGGGACAGAGGCAGAAAAGACATGGATGAGAATCACTCAGATGAAGCACAGCCTCCCAGCAACCATGGCTGTGGGCAGAAAATACTCCTGAGGGCTGCTCAGGCGCTGGCTGGGCTGTTTTAGGGACCCCTCCCTCCCACCTCCAAATTGTCATTGCCCCAAGGCATTTCCTTCAAAACTCGGTCAGTCTAAAATCTCATTTAACTTCAGTGGGACAGTTCACAAGGGTAAAATCTAACTACAACAGGTAAGGATTGCAAGATCTTGCGCTTAATCACTGCGAGCCCCACTACATGCTCGCCTTGCCCTCATCCTCCTCTCTATAGCCGTTATTGATGATTGCAGAGCAAACTGAGACTTCTGTCTAACACAATATGCCTGTGCTTGATGAGTTATTTACTTTCTTCAGAGGCAACTTTACACCCCTTGAAGCTAGGAGGCTGATGGCAAGGAGAGGAATTGTGTTAGAAGTGCCAGTTTTCAAGCATGACAGTGAAAGACTTCAGCTGGACACATAAAGCTAACAGGGAGCATTGTGGAAATGGATGCATGTTAATAAATATTAATCTGTGGCAGGGAAAGGCAAGACAAGAACCAGTCACTGGTACTGCAGGCTAGACGAGTTAAATAGTAAACTATGCACAGCTTTAAAACAATAAGGATGATTAAACACAGGAAAAACATAGTAAGAGAAGAGGGCCTGTGGGAGGCACAAAGCAAAGCCTGGATGCCCCCTAGGAGAGAAGGGTTTGTGAAATCCCAGAAGCTGAGATTCTTGCAGGAATGATCAAACTTCATTTCTGCCTTCTGGCCTATGAGCTAAAGGGTTTCGGTATTTTTTCTGTACCGATAAGCTAAGGTTTGTGGAAGAGTGGATGGCTTTCACTGAATCATCTCATGCTGGGTGAAGGTAACAGAAGTCTTCAAAAGACTCACTATCCCCAAAAATCTCTTCTCGTCACATCACAGTAATGACTCCCATTAGAGCTAGGTGGGATTTCTCCCGTCTCAGCAACAGCCAGCATAGAAAACCTCTAAATCACAGCTCAGCTGCAAGACAGCTGAATACGGCACTCCTCTCCTGGGTTTCCTCAGATCTTTGCTCCCTGCTGTACCCTGCCAGCCAGTGACAAGTCACTGGGAAAACTTTTGTTTAGCCAGAGGACTTTGCAGACTTGTGCTGCTGGCTACGGGGAGCTGGTTCAGCTTGGCTGGGCCTTTTCTCCTGCCATGCCACCAAAATTCATTTTCCCTGGAAAATTGCATTCCTTGCAAATTCAGAGGGAGCCATCCAGTCAGCTATTCCCATGGTGAGAAGGGCAGATAAGCCCTAGGGCAGACTCCACAGACCCAAAACCGAAGGAGGGCAGACTCCATAGACCCAAAACTCCGCAGCCATCCTTGGAAACACCCGTAGCTGCTGTGCTGAGAAAAGGCCGCACTGTGGGTGCAGGATTATGCTGCTTGCAAATGGTTTCTGCTCACTGTCCTACCCCAGTGCACACCAGTTTGAGCCCAGATGGATCACCTTGCCCTGCTGCGGCTGGCTTGTGCTTATATTGGGTGACATCAGATCTTCAGAGAGTGGCCACAACGCCTTGATCTGCTGGACTCCAAATAACCACCTAATTTAATGTACCTCTCAGTCAGCAGGACATTGAGGGACTGTCTGTTGACCCTCTAAAGGAACTCCAGTTATGGGATACAACAACACCCATCCCTGCTCCATGCAAGAGGTGTCCATGTCTATGCTCCCCGTCCTACATACACAGGAGCATGAGTTTCTAAGCTGGGGAAGCTCTGCGCCACACTTCAACTTGTGCTCAAACCACAGATCAAAATGCAGCAACAGACAGCTGGACCTGGATCAACACCTAACCAGACACACAGAGGAAACTCTCTGGGTGCCGAGGGAACAAAGCACTCAAAGACTTGTCAAAGGGCTTTGTGAATTCACCAGCTTGTGCTGCCTTTGAGGAACATCTCTGAGAAATCATGGGGGGATGCAGGTAGCTGATATTGCAGGAGCATTTGAACAGGAAGACATCCATGCCTGACAGACCCATTTAGGCTGTTTGTAGGAAACATTAGTGTTTCTTATTAGGTCCACTCAGCTAACGTTTGGACCAACAGCAGTAAAAATCAATACTTGGAAGTTTAGCCTGACCCTCTCAGGCTTCAACCCAGGAGAAAACCCTGAGAATAAATGGCAACTTCTTGCTCTTCTGGGATTCCATCCAGAAATGCACTGGAGAGAGCAGCTGCCAGGGTGAATCAGCCATCAGAACCTTCCTGCTGGCCAACCTCCCTGTGGTGGGAATGGGGCAGCCTCAGCCCCGTGTTTGGAGGCAGCTCCTGGGAGCTGGACGTGACTCAGCTTCCCTGGGACACAGAAACCAGAGCTGCACATTTCCACGCAATTCCCATTCCCAGACATTTCCAAAATTGTCTGGAGGAGGGGTTTAGCTCTAGCCTGTTGAGCAGAGACGGGCAGCTTGGGAATTTGGGTTGTTTTGGTTTTTTTTTCCTTTCCCAGAGGTTTCACCTGGGCTCCTCTCCAAGTGGAATAATCCCCCTCTACCTCCCTTCCTTCCAGCCTATGGGCAGCAGTGGGAGACACCTCTCTGCCTGCTTCCCCTTGACATACCCCTCCTCTGGAAAGGGAGGCTGGCAGTGCCCCAGTACCCATCCACAGCCTCTCGTCTCATCCTGGTTTGTATTTTGTTTTGTCAGGTCTGGCATCCTAACATCTTAAGCAATAAACCCTCCTGAGGTAGGAGATTTGTATCTTCCATTTTGGTGGCAGTAGAAAGCTCTCCTTACCCCGTCCCACACCCACCCCTTGGAGTCTATGTCTACAAACACACGAAAAAAGAGAAAGCAGAAATTTGTTCCTGCAGTACCCATCATGGTCACTGCATGCATGCCACCCACTGTGAAGCTCCTCTATTCCCTCTGTTGCAGCAATTGCAATGCTTACAGCCAGGATGGCTCCTATGGGAGCACCACCTCCTCTCTTCACCCGGCACCCTAGTGCCACTCAGCTTCTCTTGGTAAACTAGCCCAAAACATGTGTCTGGACCACGACACCTCACCAGCGCTGGATTCAGCCTCATGACCCAGCTTGGAAAAGCTGCCGGGCAAGCTATAGTCCCAGAAAGAGGTGGAAGAGGCTTGCACAGCTCACCCAGCTTTCCAGCAAACATCCCTCTATATGCTGCTTACTCCAGACACAGCTGAACGGTTCAGTCCCAGCCCCGGCGCTCCCCTCTCCCCCAAAGCCTCGGGCTTTCCTCTTCCCAGTGAAGTCACCAGGCCAGTGAGCTCGCTGCAGCTGCTCGCAAAAGCACCTCCGAGAGCCAGGGGGTTTTGCACTGTGGCTGTCGCAACCCGCTGGGTTTGCAGCTGCTGGCTGGGGAAAGCTGGGGTTTACCTCCAAATCAAATTTCTCCAGACACAAGGACGGCCAAGAAAATTATTTGCCAAACCTTGACCCAAAGAGGAAGATATTCCAGTAGGAAACCTGGCTCCGGGACTCAGATGCCTGCTTGCTTTCTATGGCACAGACGCAGTGCAAGGAGGTGGACTGGCCGCCTGGACCCTACACCCCTTTCTACTCATCTGCAAAATGGAGGGGGCTGCGAAGGATCCCCACTGAACCAACACAAGCCACTGTGGTAAGAAAAGGACATCGCTCCTCCTAACTCATCTCCTTCCTACCACTCACACCAGGGCGTCCCAGGCTCCCACATTTAGCCTGCAAATGACACGTTGGGAGCTTCAGAGGCGCATCCCGAGCTCAGGTGTGTGGCCTGGGTGTAGGCAGAGCTGCCTGCTCTCCACCTGCCGCAGTGCTCAGGAGGCAGCTGAGCCCCGGCTTGTGGCCAGTTCCCAGCCCCGTGGCACGGTGGAAGAGCAACGCTGTTAGCTTTGGCCATCCACAGGAGGGGACAGGTCTAGTGGAGGATTCCAACCATGGGGGCGCTTGCAGAGGAAGGATTTGCAAAGGTTAGGCAGCTACTCCAGCTTTAGAGCCAGGGAACAAATGGTTAATAGCACCACACTGGAATGTCCAGGTGCCTCGGGGGGATGTGGAGCAGTGCAGCACTCCCGGGAGATCAGCCCCAGGGGAGATCTGCTCCACCAGGGAGGGAGTCCATGCATCCAGCTCCACGTCTTGTCCTAACTCTTCCATCCAGTGCAGGAGACCTCGGCAGCCCCTGCCCGGGGTAACCCAAGCAAGCCATGAACCGGTCTGTCCCCCACAAACAAAACCCCACAAAAGCACCCCACAGCAGCTGCTCTGTCCCTAGAGGGGACCCCCTTGCTGTCCAGAGCATGGTGGGATTTTACCTCTGTTGGAGTGGCCCACGCTCGAAGACACAGACGACTTTTGCTTCTGCCGCTTCACCGTCATCATCACTTGCTCTTGGACCCGCTGTTTTCCTGTGCCCTTAGTTTTCAGCTTGTGGTCCGAGGGCAGAGCCAGAGTGGAGCTGGCCTGGTCTTGGAAACACTCATACGCCAACGCTGTTTTCAGTGGAGAGTGAAGCATGGCTGCAAGCAGACCGTGGGGCTGGGGGGGAGAGGGGGCTGCACTTCACCTGACCGCACACAACACAAGGCGACAGCAAATGAGTCTTGTGCTGGGGTTAATCTCCCGAACCCCTCCTTGCCATACGTCCTCCAGCCAAGGGTGTCTCAGGGCTCCTGCTCCCGGCTCAGCTCCCCGGTGTGTGAGCAGGCACACCCTCTGCCAGACTGGATATACAGCCCTGCCTGCACACACCCACGCACTCCCCGCCGCGGCTCGCTCGCAGCCCCCGCGCCGCCGCTGCAGGGCACGCGGCTCCCCACTGTCCTCGCCCCAAATCTGCCTCCCCCAGCCTGCGCTGAAACGGACGGGTCGAGGCGGGTGTGTGGGTACCGGTGGGGAGGCATGAGGATTGGGGATGGACATCGCCAGCCTCTTCACTGTGAAGGGCTCATGGGTGAGGCTTTGTGGGTCTGGGTAGGAAATGGTGCTCTTTGGCAGCCAGAGGGCTGGACGATCTCCCACACAGCCTGCTCATCTTGTATTTTATTATTTCCCTTAGTCTAAACGGGATCAAAATGGTGTCTCAGTCCCACGAGCCTAGGGATGCCCCTGCTAGTGGGAGGCAGCATTGCACACACCGTGGGTCAGAGGAGCAACGCTACCTACAGTGCCTGTTCCTGCCTGGGTGTCCAGCCTCCATCCTGCCGAGATGCTCCTTGGTTGATGTGTCCAACTCCCCATTTGCAAAAAGCTTCCTTTGCCTGCACAGGTTGTAAAACCACCCTGCTGAGCCCAGGACTGCAGGGTCGCCTGCAGAGCGCCTGAAGTAGGGGTCATGAAAGGTCCTGCTGACTGCAGGGTCCTGCTGTATTCATGGGGGTGAGACCTCTTCCCAAAACGGGTCCCACTTTTTGCAGGGACACCCTAATGGAGAAATCAGGGCAGCCACCAGACAAACAGTTGCGACAATCTTTGCAAGTAACTTGGGGTAGCATGGAGAAAAATAGGACTTTTAACAAGCAGAATAGAAGATAAAATGGCTGGACAAGAAATGACATGCCAGGTTATGAATTTAAGCAGAGAATTTTCTCTCTGCCAAGCCACACTGCAGCAACTTGTTTGCAGAGAACTGATCACCTTGATGCTGGTGTGACCAGTTTCAGGTCACAGTAAGCGCTGACAAAGCTCCTGCCAAGCCACAAGAGGCTGATACAGGAGAAGAGGCACAAACCTCACCAGGAGGGAGGCCAAGGGGAGGGTGCCCAGGGCAGAGGCTTCCTGCCCCCCAGGACCAGGTCCTGGGTGCTTGTGTCAGCACGCAGCTCAAAGAAGGGCCAGGAGGAGCAGGCTCCTCCGTGCTGTTGGATGGAGGGTGCTGTAGTGGAGAGGACTTGTGGGGTTTCTCTCTGGTGGGAATCATCAGTGCTCAGGGTCTGGCTGCCCACAGGCCTGGTGCTTTCAGCTCGCAGATGCTGGGTCCCTCTGCGAAAGCAGCGGGAAAGCACTTTATTTCATTCCCATTCATCAGGTTTCGTGTTTCCCTGGTGGCCTGTGAGCACGCAGGTGCCATATTTTGTATTTCATAGGAACAAGGGCAGCATCAGAAAGCACAGGGAACATGCTCCTGGGGAAGATGAATGTTGTGCATCTTCCTCTTCTGATGCTCTAGGATGCTCCTCCAGTGAAATCCAACAGCAGAAACCCAAGCTGTGTCAGTGAGACACAGGACTAGAGCAACTAGAGGGTAATTACCTTTGGTCCCCTCTCCCCACGTTTCCTGAGACCTCACCCAAGGCATGCAGTGTCTTCACTCTGCTCTATCACCCAACCAGCCTGGACATTTAGACCATGCCCAAGCAAGGCCAGCCAGGATGAAGGGTGAGTGCTGCCCAAAACCGGGTAGCCAAAGCCCAGTGAGATGGAGGAGGATTTTCTGCTGCTCCTGTGCATTTCACAGAGTGGGGATAAGTCTGTATGCTTCCAGTCCAGGTAGGGATCGGCGAAGCAATACCGGGGTGTTGTTTTCCTCTGTCCTACTTGTTTCTCCTGAAAGCTTGTTATCGATGCCAAACGATGTTTTCGCAAATCAATGACAGGCTGTCAGCGTCAGATGGCTTCTGCACAACAAAGTGTCCAGCTCTTGCAAACCTGTAATGTCATTTCCCCCACGGCAAGGAACAGCCCTCACCCTGTCCCGCACGGGAGAGCCAAGTGTTTATCACATCCCGTCATTTGCTGGCGGGTAATACAAATGCTATGCTCCGGCATCTCCCCTGTTTCATAACTCACCCAAAATGCTGAGCTGGGCTGGGGACAGGGAGCTTATAGAGGCTTTCAAGAAACAATAGTTTCTTCAGGCAAGTTTGCATGGTCTAGCCCAAGGGAGGGAATCTCCCGGGTTTCTGCAACAGACTCCAAACCCATATCTAAAAGACCAAAAGGCAGTTAAACAAAGGAGTTTATTGCACCTCTATGCAAACTGCTGTTTCTGCTCTGAATCACAGGCTGGGGATGCTTACTTAGCAGAGCATGGTGAGTGTCATCCCCAGCAAGCCCAGCGCAGCACCGGCGCAGGAGCACAGCTTGCATCTACCAGCGCCTGAAGCAAATTCCCTGTCTGCCTTTCTGTCTAGAACTCACAGGCAGCAGCGGAGGAAGGCTGAAAGGGCAACAAAACCTGTGCTGAATTCGAGGTGTGATCAGCAAAAGATTGGAGGGTTAAAAAAATTAAAATAAATAGGCAACCAGTGATTTCAGGGAGATGGGGGCCTTCGCTGCGGTCCGACGGCTGCATGTGTGCGCACCAAGCATCGCATGGCGATGCCGTGAATCACCGCTCCGCACCCCACACGGGGACACGCCTTGCGCATCTGGCCTCTTCAAAGCATTTTTGTATGAGTTCCTGGGATTCCTGCCAACTTGTTGATTGCAATCAAAGGGCTCGCTGGCCCAATGCTGCTCCCAGAGAGGTGCAGGGTTTGCTGTTCAAACTTGTCAGGCGCTCCTGAGCTGAAAGTGTCTACTGATCACTGCAAAATCTGCCACGGCAAAAAGAGTTGGCCCCCAAAACCGGTGACAGGGAGTCCTGCTGTGTTTTTTGTTTTAGCACCTAGGGCTGCTTCTTCCACAGGGCAGGTGGTCACCAGGAGGGTGTATTACCAGAGGTAATACAATTTCTTGTATTTACCAGGATAATGCAATTTTCTGAGCAAGGACTCAGCCTTGCCCCAGCACAGCTGAGACTTCAGAGCCTGGCAAGGTTTCTCCAGGAGGAAACCTGCTCTTCAGATTTGCAAAGCCTTAGTTTCACTCTGCCTCTCATGAGAAGCTCTCTTTCTTCTGTGGGACCAGAAAGTGCTACAGGAATGGCAGATGGAGAGCTCAGATCCAACAGGGTAACCAGGATGCAGCTGAAAGTGGGCATGGAGCTGCCAAGTTGAGGAAAGCCATGCAGAAGCCTGCTGAAACATGTGGGCAGGTTGATTGTGAGCAAAACACTCCACGCCTCACACACGTGTGGCACTGAGATGTTTTTGGGGTGGTGCTGTGGAAGGACAAGAAGACGACAGCGCCAGGCAGATCATGGGCTGGCCCTTGGCTAAGCAGGTAGACTTCACCAAGCCCCAGAGATCTCCCATTGTGGATGGGAGCTTAGGTGAGAATAGTAAGGAAACCCCTGATTTCTCCATGAGAGGGAAGGACAGCTCACGTAGAGCAGCTGCAGGGCTACATGCAGCAAGACGAAAGCCTTGCATAACAGAGATAAAGTGCCTGGGAACAAAGTTAATGCATCATTAAGGTGTGCCCTCACAAAAACATGGAATAATTTAGATAGGAAGGGACTGACCCTCTGTCCAAAGCAGGGCCAGCTTTGCTGAATCAGGTTGGGACCCAGTTGCTCCAGACCTTGTCCAGTTGAGGTTTGATGGAGATCCCACAGCCTCTCTCGCCTCTCTCCCAGTACCTGACTACCCTCATGGTGAATTTTTTCCCCAGGTATCTAAGAGGAATTTCCCATCTCCCAGCCTGTTCTGGTTGCCTCTCTTCCTCTGCCCATGCACCTCAGAAGATCTGGTTCCATCTTCTCTGCACCATCCAGTTAATTAGCTGCAGAGAGCTGTAAGATCCCTCCAAACTTTCCCTTCTTCAAGCTGAACCAATTCAGCTCTCCCAGCCTTTCCTTGTGTGTCCTGTACTCCACTCCTGACTGTCTTGGGGCTGAAGAGCAGGCCAAGCCGTTGCCCTTGTCAGCTGGACCTCCAAGGACTCACATTCCTGGGTCCCTGTTTTGTGGCAGATGGCACATGTAATGCCTACAAAGGGACACAAAGCAGGGCAGAACGTCTGTGGGCTGGAGACCACCCTTAAAGCTCTATGCATACCTGTAGGTGCCTGACAGCAGGTCCAGACTCAGCGCTATCGAGGCTGAGGATACAGGTTGTCCTTCTGCCCTTCCCTACACTTGGACATCCCCTGCCAAACAGTCACATCCCAGGTCCCACCTTTGATGAGCAACAGCGTCGCAACCCTGAACTGCTTACAGTTCAGAGGGCTGTGCAGGCTTGTCAGCAGCTAAAAAAAGGGACATGCCTTGGTCAGCAGGTCACCCTGGAAACAAGCATCAGGAATGTCCATGCAGCTGCCAGGGAAGGGCAGGCACCAGGGAGGTGCCCTGGGAGGGGAGGATGATGGTGGAGAAGGAAGGAGCTCTGCTTCCCCTCCAGGAGAAGGCTGTCAAGTTGGCCAGTCCACCCAGTTTTCATCTCCTTATGTCCCCATCTTACCTGAGGAGCCTCTACAAAATCAATCAAGGAGCTACTGATCCCCTCCTGTCTCTACCCAGTACTCTCTGCCAGGGCAATGTCCAGTTCAGGGTGAGCTCAGCCTGTAGTTGTCTCTTCGTCCATCTCTGTGAAGGAGATGCACTGTGGGAGAGACCAAGAATTACCATGTGGGACCCTGCTTGCAAAGCCCCTCCTTGCTACACTCCTTCCCCAGCAGCCCAAGTACAAAGCTTGTGACAGTGTTTGAATGAGTCTGGGATAACAAACTCCTTTGCAGGCTGAGCCCTAGGAGACTGCGTGAAGATCCCAGCTCAGGAACACTGAGGCTGTCCCTCTCCCGAGGACTTCCCTGATGCTGGTGCACCTCAGTGGCAGGTTGTTACATCTGCAGGAGAGGATGTGTAGGAGGGGATAGGTGTAATGAGGGACTCCTTCTGCTCATGGCACTTACCTTTGGTGGTGTTGCAGCTTGTTCTCCAGGACCAATAGCCTGGGGTTGCTGCAAGAGACTTTCCTTGAAAGTGGGCAATACTGTTGAGATGAGCATGGGAGGTTGGGCTACATCTCTGTGTCATGCTACTGACCACCACCACATCCAGCCATCTGCACTCAGGGCTGAGGTCTTGTGGCTGCCTGTGAGGATGTGCCAGCCCCTCAGCAAGGTTGTGTTCCCACTACAGGCTGCCAAGTGACAGTGAATCCTGCTTGACCATGCCCAGAAGACCTGACAGGCTTCTGTGGTAGACACCTTCTCCCTAGCTTCGTCTACCTGCTCCATTTCTCTAGGACTTGAGGACCATTCAAGGACCTGACCAGTGCCTCTCTTGCTTCTAGATGTTTAATGGGTTGAAGAGTCCCCCCGCTCCATGCCATTCCATGTCAGGCAAGTCCAGAGAGAGCCATCTGTCAATGGAGGCAGTGCTTGAGGATGGTTGGGGTTCCAATAACCACACTCAGACAGGGTAGAAGAGCCCACACTGCCATGAAAAAAAAAACCCAGAGGTAACCTAAGTGTGTTTTGGAGGCCCCTGTGGGGTGCATGAGCATTACCTGGGTGGTGCCCTGTAAATGCAGTCAAGTCAGGTCCTGCCGGGTGCATCTGCTGCTTCCAGGAGCTGTTGGAGGGAGGGCTGGAGGGTGGGGCACCATCTCCAGAAGTGATGCTGTCAGGCCCAGGAGCATATGAATGTGCTGCAGAGAAAGTCAAGGAGAGGATGTGAGCCCATGCCTACCATTAAGCCAAGACATAGTTCAGGGAGGTGACTACAAGGGGTGAATGGTCTCCTGCAGCTGGGGACGCAGGTGGAGAAGGGTGGGTAGACAGACATCTCCAGCAGTATGGTACCTGGACTCCTTGCCTTCCCATGCCTGTCGCAATCTGGACCAGCTCAGAAACACTGCAGGGAAGGGAGAGCTTGTTCCCACCGTGGAAGGCACAGAGATGACAGGGTCAAATTTAGAAAGGAAGCAAGCATGTAAATGGCGTGAGGATGCCCTCGATTCCACGGCGTTGGGAAATCCCCCGCTTGGCTGGTGGGAGAGGAAACCTCGTGGACCAGTTTATGTAATGATTTAGCAACATATCCCGGTGTGACCCGACTCGTTAAAACAGCCTCTGGCAGGGAGAGGGAGGCGATCACGCCATAGTCCCCTGGGACAGATGGGGAACACGGGGTGCGACCGGGAGCGGAGGAGGGCTGCGAGCACCACATGGCCTGCAACCCACACCTCAGCAAACGCTGGCTGCTCCACCAGGTTGCACATGGCTGCATGCCCACGCCAGGTCTGGCAGCACCATTGCTCCATCACCGCCTGCTCTGCAGAGGGGTGCAGATGTTCCTGGCACCAGTGGAGCCTTTTCCCTTCCCTCCAGAGCACCGTTTTAGTGCGGGGCTTTGGGGCAGGGTTTTATTTTTCCCCACACCCTGTAACAGGGAGTCCCATCAGAGTTTTATCCTAGCTTAAGCACAAAGATATTGTTTGACATTGGCATGGTTGCCCTGTCATGGAAGGATCAGAGCAGTCTGAGATTGGGATCACCAGTTTGCAGTGGTGTTATCTCACTACCTGTCCTCCAGGCCTGGTTGTAGGCCAGTTCTCTCCTGATGGAAACGTTGGGCTGACCCCATGTGCACAGTGTCCTGCAGCATTAATCCCATTGGTATCTGACACCAGCACCACTCAGCAATGCTGCCTACCAGGATCTGTGGTGGGTGACTCTGTCATTTGTCAGTCACATCAAAGACATGCTCATCCCCTCCTTTGGAAAAGCAGCTGCTTGAGGGGTTTGCCTCCCCATCCTCCCTCCCTCCTCCGATGCCTGCACAGCACCTAATCCCTCCCTGGTGTGAGATGCACCAGGCCATGCTGATGGAGACCCTCCTCCACCTACATGCAGGGCTGTGGCATCCTCTCTGCAGTCCTTGGAGGAGCCTCAGTTGCTGCAAGAAGCCCTGGCCAAGGAGGAGAAGATGATTGAGAAGAGGACACAGACTCTCAAATTACTCCAAAGACCAAGTGAGCAGCACCAGGCTCCCACCAGGAAAGGCTCTGGGATGCCATGGGCTGTGGTCGCACATCTCTGCTCCATGCTGGGGGTGCTCACCAGGTGGGAGACATGTGGAGCAGGGCTGACCCATGGGGACTTGCCCTCCATCCCACCCCATCCCAAGCGCACAGAGATCCTGTGGTGTGAGGGTCAAGCACAAGGAGACACAGTGGGATAGGGGGATGAAGAGGCCACATGGACATCAAGCATGGGGTGGACCTTGCAGGAAGTTATTTACTCACCTGGCATCCCCTGTGGGGTGCAGGGAGGGATTTTGATGATAATAATAATCTCAGTCCTAAAGGATGAACCAGAAAACCTAGAAGTTCATTCTCTTTTCTAAATAAATTATGAAACCCTGTTAAATAAAATCTACTATGAGCCATTCGATAAATATATGTGAGTCGCACCACTAACATTATTTCTTAAGAATTTTGTTTATTTTAATAGTGAAATCTAATACTAGCTTTTAGAAATAATATTTGAGGCTAATCTGCACATCATGCACAGGTTCTCTGTTTCACTCGTGTCTGCTTTCCAGGAAGAGTCCATGCTGAGATGTGTTTTTAAGATGGACAGATATTTGCATGTTCACCTTCAGACTGGACAGGGAAAAACAGATTTTCAAAGCCAGTTTATGGCCAGGCACGTGAACAGTCTTCAGGTAACAGTGCTAGAGATGAGGCAAGGAGCTTTCCTGATGTCCAAAGGGATGTTCAACCATTCGACTCGTACCTGCACACTTGGTGCTGATCCTTGCATGGCCTCCAAGACCCTTTTGCCAGGTCTCTCCTTGCAAAATCCTCTCTCTATTGGAAATAGGCTGAAGCACCAGGCTAAATTTTTGCAGTCCTGCCTAGACATGCAGAGGGGAAGCTGGGCTGCTCCGGGAAGCATTGCGCTGCCAGTCCACCCCATCTCCCCATGGCACTACATGTCGGGGAGCGGGCATGGCTGCCCCACCACCGGGACAGCCTGACCTGGCTCCATCAGCCAGCTCAGAGAGCTCAGGGCAGAGGAGGTGCACACCTCCCCTTGGCCTTGGTTTAAGGATGCAATTTATTCTGCCTCCCAGCTAGTTGGCTGGGCTCCTGCTCCGCATCCCTGTGGCCCCAGGCACCACAGAAGGACTTGGCGACACCAGTTGGCAAGTCTGAAATGGGGCTGGGAGCAGAAATGGTGTTTGGCCCTCAGATGGGATGTGGTGTCTTGGCCAAAACACAAAATCAAGGAGGACAACAGGAGGCTCGTCCTCCAGAGCACATCCCTCACCTCCTGCCATGCTGCTGGAGGACAGCACATGTCCATCCCTGTTTTATAATAGAAACAAATAACCAAATCATCTGTGCAGGAATGTCCTACGCATGACATGCCCTGGTGCAGAAAAAGCAGGCTGTGGGTTTTGCACCAGCTCCTGCCACCATTTTTGAGGCTGCCAAAGCCCAAACGAGATATGTCAAGGGCCATCTCCTTTTTTCAAGTCTTCTGTAGGATGCAGTAAGCTATCACGTGTGTGTATGTGTCATTGCCCTTCACTGGGAGAAAATCATGGAAAGACTTAGGTTGGAAGGGGCTTAAAGAGATGCCAAGTCCAACCTCATGTTCAAAGTAGGGCTCGATGCAAAGCCAGGTCAGGTTGCTCCAGTCCTTGCCCAGCTGAGTTTTGAATATCCTCAAAAAAGCTCCCACCCGAGGGTTGCACATCTCTCTCACAGGAAAAAGCAGCTTCTGCACAGTGTAGCTGGTCCTTTCTTGGTGCACCTTGGAGAAGGATCTGACCCTTCCTCCCATGGTGGAGGAAGGCTGCTGGGTAAGCCTGCTTCAGCTTCTGCTTCTCCAGGCTGAGAGCACCACCTCCTTCAGCCTCCCCATACGTGGTGTGCTCTGGGCCCAACCATCTTCCCTGAAAAGCAAAAAATGGGTTTTTAAGCAAGTTGACCACCAACCTCATGGACTTATGGAAAGTTTCATTGCACAGACTAGGGATGATCACTGTGCAACCAAACTGGCCAAATATAGTAAATTTTAACTACAAAGTCCTTCATAACATCTGGGGGACTGCAAACATCCCTGTGAAAGGGTAGGAATGAGTAGTCTGGCAGCTAAAATGTGCCTGACACTGGGGTCTACCATGTTTGTTTGCCATTTCTGCAAAACTCAAGGCTAATGATCTGCAGTGTGAAGATGCCAAGGTTGCAGAGTTGGTTCACCGCTTCTGTGACACCAGAAAGCAATTTCTCTTTTCTTTAAAGATATGGTAACTGCTGAGGTTGAAATACATATATAATTTCATTGAAATTAAATCATTAAGGACTGCTCTACTGCTTAGGAATGACTGAAAAAAACCTTACCTTGCTTCTGTAGATCAAAGTGCCTTGTCTTCCTCTTGTAAGAAAAACAGCCTGAAATTTTATACAAATGTTTGATCTAGAAAAACAGAAAGGATGTTCTGGTAGTTATTAAGTAGCAGCCGCCCAGAATAATTTTTAACCTCTGATTTGAGTCGATTTAGCAAAATAAAATAAAATTAAGAGTCTTCTGTGCAGAAATGGGTTTTAACTCAAATTTTCTAGACAGCTTTACTCCATATTCTACTTGAGGCCTCATCTCCTGCAAATTTCCTGCCCGCATGGGCAACTGAATGGGAGTGGAAAGGGCACCTTGCTGCAGCCCAGCAGGAGCTTTTGAAGGAGGGTGACCTCCTTGGGGAGGGAAACTATTTGTCCTTGGCACAGCACATGGCATTCAAAGCATTTACACTGGCTGTGGGAAGGAAAAGAGGACAAATTTGCAACTAGGGCACTTTTTTGGCTTTGGGCAGTACAAAAAGTCCTGTCCCAATAGCTAGGACACAGAAGTGTTGGCCAAGGGGACTCCCACCCAGCCCAGGGATGTCCTGAGGGTCTGCGCTGCTCAGCAATATTGGCAGTGTCATCACAGCTAATGCAAGAGGGAGAGAGACTAATCCCTGGTCCTGAGGCAGGTAGCATGGATGGGGTCCTGGTCACCCTGCTTTGGGATGTCCCTCTTCAGAGCAGGCTGCATCTACAGATCATGCTCTTCAGACCCACGTGGTAGCCTACGACATAATTATTCTTCTCAGAGGGTTTTTTTTTTCGCCTGGCTCAAACATGAGAAATAATTTGAGGGCAGTGGTGGGGTGGGGTTTTTTATAGCATGAAACCCAGGTTTTGTCCCAGAGACAGGTGGAATAATTCAAAACAGAGCTGAAAAGTGAGCTAATGATGGAGGAGCTTGGGGCAGGTCTGGAGCTGCTCCCTAGACCCCGCTCCTCAGCAGCACACATATACCTAGACAGGTAGGTCACTCTGTCTCCATGTCGGGACACAAACGCACATGAGACTCCAGCAGATGATCCGTGTACGGTCCAGATTTCTCTAAGGCCCCGAACAGCTATCCCAGCAACCCAAAAAGCTCAATAGCCCCAATACGACTGCTGGAATGGCCTCTGCAGCATCACAGCGTCTTCCCGCAGTGCCTGGTCTTTCCCACACAAGAAACACAAGTGTCCTAAAGGCTCAGCATCATCCCAGGGTTTCACAGCTGATGTTGCTCCAGGGGACAGGAGGCTGCACCCAAACTCTGACCTGTCTTGGCTGCTGGGGACAGTTAATGGGGAGGACAGTTACTGGACTCTCCCTACCAGTGGACTGAAAAAGCGGTCTTGAGGAGAAAAAAAAAAAAGCTGCTGGTGATCTGGGGCAAGTGCCCTGTACCCCAGGAACACATGGACCCTACAGCACTGGAAGTCTTTAAGAAGACAGACACCTCTTTTGAGCAAGGGTTGGTTGCACTGGGTCCTGCACTGGAGCAGGGGAAGGACCAGGTGAATTTTTGAGCTTCCTTCCCACCCTGCAACGTTACAATCCTGCCATTCCTCGAGCACCACAAGACCACCTCCACCGCAGAGGGCTAGCAGCCAGGACAATGGCATCCCACAGCAGAGACAGCAGGGACAAGCAGTGACAGGGATGTTCCGGCCACCTGCCCCACAACCATCTTGGAAGAGGCAAGCCGTGCTCCCAGGGTGTGTGGTCCTCACCGGCACACTCTCCTCGCACGCTGCCCACGGCTCTGCCCTGGACCCACAGCAGCACATGGCTTGCTCAGCAGAAGAGGGCCGCTGCAGTGGCTGGTCGTTGCTGTCTGCTCGATCAAGCGAAGGCTTCCATGCACCTGGTGGCTAGAGGTAACTGTGCAGTCAGCATGCATCCCTGCGGGGTGTGCTGGCCCCAAATTCCTGCTGCCCAGAGATTTTGGGATCATCGGCATGAAGCTTACTCACATATTTGATTGTATTAAAGGCAAGGAGTTCCTTTCTGGGCCAGTTTTCTAGGAGGGTGGAAAGGAGAGGTGCTGCAGTCCTGTTTAGGTGTGTGCACAGGCACTCTCCTGCAGCCTTGCTGCCCTTTGAACCAAGGCTCCCGAAGCTGTGATTTGTCTTGCTGGACAAGTTTTTAAAAGCCAGCTATCAGCTTCTTGATCCCAAACACGTGTCCCTGTAATAGAGGCAGTTTATCCTCTGCTAGAATTGAGCAACAAAACCCGCCTCTTGCATTACCGAGCCTTTCAAGCATCATTTGATAAGCAGTATGAGCGCAGCTCCTCAGGCATTGCTACATCTTTTGGCGTGCTTTGCTCTGCCAAAACTGCGTTTCAAGCTAGCTATAAATTATGCTTCACGGTCGGCTTTCATCTGCTCACCATGCAACGGGCGAGAACAAAGGCCACTACGTGCCACACCAAGGCAGGAGAGCCAAGAGCCGGGTGTAGGCACAGGCAAGGCAGGCGGCAGTCTGCTGGAGGAAGCCAAACAACCTCAGCCCGCTGCCAGCCTTACATCAGAGATGTGGAAAGCTGGGGTGGCTGCTGCTGCCAGCAAAGAACCTGTGGTATGGTGGGTGAGGGAGAGGAGGGGAAAGAGGGCAGAGAAATCTGGGTTTTGCCTGCACAGCGCTAAACAGTTACAGCAGCAAAAACAGCGGCGGCAGGCAAGGGGGGAGGCAGCCACCGTCCCAGCAAAGGGGCCATGCAGAGCGCAGGTGGCCGTGCACAGGCAAGGTAGGAGAGAAAGGCAGAGCTGTAGACACAGAAAACGAAGAGCTGCACAAGCCAATGCCTCTAGAAACTCCAGCTACTCTGAGGCCACCCTAGAGGGAATGGCATTGCCCAGACCAGCAGTTCGAGACAGGTCAGAGAGCGGCTTTGCTTGCACGGGGGTGAGCAAATAAGAGGAAATGTCATTTGCAGGGTAACAGAACTTCATAGGTCAGTGCCTCTGGGTCTGTCATGCAAATCTGCATCTGCTGGAGAAGGCTGTTCCTGCTGAGGGTGAGGAGGAGCCAGTGTCACTGGCGAGGCTAAGGGAAACAAACGTCAGCCAATACAAGCACGTTATGGCTTGCTACTCTGGGTGGTTTTACTCAAGTTTCGTTTCAGCATGATCCTTTTTGGTTGATTTCTCAGACAGCTCTCACCCTTTGGAGGACCACAGCCTGTGGGGCAGACACTCAGTCCTTCTGGCGGAGGATAGGCTGGGCAGAGAGAAAGGAGCAAAGCTGGAGGCCTCGAAAGTCCCTTTTTACAGCAAAAAATGAGCTGCACAATTATTTCCTTATCTTTGTGCAAACACACCGGCTCCTTGTGGCTTAACAGGATCTTCTCCATGAATCAAGGTGCCTCCTGAGGCTGCTGTGAGAGTAACCAAGCGCTCGCAGCATCACCTTTTACTGAACTGGTGCTGCCTGCTGTGTCCTGAGTTAAAATAAAACTCCTTGAATAACAGTGAGCTCCATCAGATACAGCAGCGCTTAGTTTAATCACATGCCTATGGCCCACAGACCATGTTCAGTGGTAACACAGACGGAGATCCAGCCCGCACTGTATTCGCCTCGCCTGACTTTAGCGGTGAACAGCTAACAGTATCCTTGATGCAGTGTTTTTGTTTTGTCTTTCATGTTACCAGGCCCAGAAATAAGATTGGGCAGGAAATTACAGTCTGGGCGATACTTCCATCCAGCTCTGCACTGCCAGCACTACTAACAGGTCCATTTGGGTTGAGAACCTCGAGACGTTTGTGCCTCTCGATGTGCTGCCGCGTAGGAAAGCTGCCTCGGATGACCCTGTTGTGAATCCAGCATCACGGTAAGCGTGGCCAGGCAGTGCCGAGCAAACTGCAGCTTTGCATCGACTGCCTAAATCACATGAGAGGTTCAGCTGAGATGGGCAGCTGCCAGACTCCCATCAGATGCTGAATCACTGCTGAGACACACTGCAGAGGGTTTAAAATACTCCAGACTTGTCCAGTTTTACATCTTTGCATTGCCAAATGCAGTAGAGGTTCAGCCAGGCGTCCCAGAGCACTTAAGGGTGACTAACCCAGACAATATTAGCTTTCAGTCCCTGCGCCCCTCTAACTCGCCAACAGACTGCCTGTGCTAATGCAGGAAAGAGATTACAGCTTAAATGGTACTGACAGAGCACGCAAGGGACCTCCAGGGCCAGGGTGACATGGTGAAGGTACCCACACACCCATGGCATCCCACACCCGCAAGGACAAAGGGTAAGGACTGGGAACCTGGTAGAAGTAGAGCTTCTCCCAAGGGGAGCATTGTCCCTGCACATGGAATATCCCAGTACTCCAGGGAGGGAAGTTGCAACCAGTGCAGATCCAGAACCAACAGGGTCAGAAAGTGGGTCCATCTTGTCCTCCACCTAGCCCCATGTCTAACCTTCCCCAGACAGACATGGTGAAGGAAGAGATCTGGTTCCTTTTACTTCCCTTGAACAAATCAAGCAAAGCTGACCCTGCAGAATACCTCCTCCATACCCCTGCCTCCAGCAAGCCATGGGGCAACCCAACATCCCACTGGCTTCCCATTCACCCTCCCCAGGAGGTCCATTACACACGCCAGCATCCCCCAGCACAAAGCAGTGTCCTGGCCAGACTGTCCTGTTATAGGTGTTATAGGACACTCTGGAGTTGGGACTCCCTCCTTCAGAAATGGGCAATGCTATGATCAGTGTCAAATTCTTCCCTCTCATGTGGGCTAAATGCTCCCCCAAGACTTCCAGTGCAATTGCACAGACTAGGTGGGGGCTGGCTAACATCAGTCCTTTCACACTCCACTCTGCTTGCCAATTCGTAGCACACTTGCTGCCTGGCTGACCAGCTGCCATGGGGAACAGGAGACAGTATAAAAGAAAAAAAAAAAGAGTCTTACCTGAGATTGAGAAAAGGAAGGGAGCCATAGGAGACTGAAAGCAGACCAGAGCAGTTCGACTTCTAGTTCTCCCACCAAGAGCAGGACCTGCGCTGGACCTAAGTGAAGATATAGTCGCCAGCCTGCCCCACTGCATAACGCTGCCTCGGGCTGGTGACCACAGGGCCTGGTTCATGCAAACCAGCGTGCCTTGTGTGCGCTCACGCTCTGCTCCCAGATCTCTCCATCCTCCAAACATGCTGCCAGAGCTGAGAGCGCTGCACAGAGGGAACGCAGCAGGACTCACAACAGGGTACACAGCTGTGCCCTCCAACGCAGGCTGAATTCCTGCTTTGGTGCAGGCTGCAAACCCCTCTGCGTGGGGCGTATGCGCCTTTCGCCTCCCTCTGGGAGCTCCAGCAGCAGCCACCTCCTGGTCTGCGTCTCCAGACCAGCTGCACTGACTCCACTCAGGAGCAAAGGGAGAGAAAGGCTTTGGAAGCAGTGATGAGGATGTTTGGATCTAAGCTACAGGAGCCTACAGAAGGGCACCATCCTCAAAGATTTGGAGAGAGGCTGCCAAGGCACCCTTGAGTGTAGAGGTACTCCTGTTCTAATCTCATCATCCAGCAAAGAAGTGTTCAGCCTTCTAGCTAGAGGTAAGACATGCCAATGGCAGCTCTTAAACCGTCTCATGGAGGATGTCAGGCCTCTAAAGTGTCTCAAGCCTCTGAAGGAGGTGGAATTGCAGAGCCTCCTAGGCTGGAAAACCCTCTCTGCTTTGTCCCTGGGGAGACCTGGAGGGCTCTGCAGTCCTATAGCACCACTCCCTGGAGATGAAAGGATGGGACCGGCTGCACAGCCAGGGAGGAGCATGGACAGAGGCTGTTGGAAAGGCTGCCTCTCCCTGCTGAGCACTGCCATCTCGGGAGGCAACCAGGTCCCCTCCTGCAGCAGCCAGATCCAGGAGGTGGGTGCAAAAGTTGGCAGCCATTGCTCCATGCACTGCCCAGGGTCAATCCATCACCATCGTGCCCTGTCAGGTGGATGGGCTGTGAACCCCTGTAAGCTAGAAAGGAGTTATTCTTCCCAAAGGGGAAAGTACCCTGGATTCAACCTCGTGGGCTGCTCACAGACTCACACCAACACAGCCAGACCCTTCTGTGTGGAAGGAAGCTACGCTGCTGCATACATCAATGCTCTTTCATGTTGAAAGACCCTCCAAGGACACCAGCTTAAGTCCCCACACCACCTCCTGCCTCCCAGCCAAACCAGACCATCATTTAACCTCTTAGGTGCACACAGAGGCAGGACTGCAGCAGCATCTACTTCTAGAGGGCTTCAACCAAAACCTGAGGCCCACAGCCCAGACCAGCACTATCCTGGAGAGAAGGGAGCTAGCACATACAACTGTATGGGGTGAACACATGGATATGGACATCCACAGCACACAGCAGGCTGGGAACCTGCAGAGGAAGAAGCAGGGGCCTTCTGTCCCTTAGAGCCTTGGTCACTGACTGTGGATACAGAAAAGCCTTCGCTAAGCAGGGCCTAAGAAGGAAGAATCAACAAGAAGGAAAGAAGGTCCAGGGAGTCCCTGGGCTGGCATTAGCTCTCAGAAAATAGCATGGAAAAGCACTGCTGATTTATGAGCAGACCTGATCTCGTTCTTGAAGTCACCAAAGATCACAGAAGCTGGAGTCCTAACAAGAGATTTATTTTTTTTTGCTGCAAATCAGCTGAATACACCAAGCACACCTGCTGGCAAGTGAGGCTCCTGTGTGAGGACCTGCTCTCTGCCCTAACAGGATCCATCGTCGCATACTCAGGGGCTAAGAGAGGCTTTTGCTCTTACACCACTGAAACCTGCTCTCCAGCTTGTTCATCCCAAGCTGGCGCGGCTGCTCACCCTCAGCAGTGATACATTCATCAGAATTAGCTAGGTCCAGCCCCACCTGTGAAGAGAGGGGAAAAAAATCCAAGCACTGGCAAAAAGGCACGGCTTAGCACATTCACCAACGTGCCCTGTGTCCTCCACCTGGGGTGGGAGCTAGCAGAAGAGCTCATCTGTCCCTCCCAGCTTCAGGAGCATTGCTGTCCTTGGTGTTCATAACCTCATTTTAGAGACAAACTGCACTACTCTGGTATTGCTGCTCCCTCATCGGATGGGAATTTCAGGGAGTGGCTCTGGGGGACGGCAAGGCAAGTGCCAGCAGAGGCTGAGTGCTGCAGAGGCAGGCTGCAGCAGTGCCACACACCAGCAGCCCTCCTGCGCCCTCGGTGACATGTAGCCACAGGCTGGGGTACCCGTACGACATCCTGGGATTGTTACAAGCGATTCCTGGAAGGAAGAGCCGTCAGACTTACCCCAGCTCCCCAGTTAGCATCTTCCAAAGTCAAATAGCCATTGCAAAGAGCAATAGCAAACCACTGAAAAAAGGATGCAGAACAGGTTATAGGCAATAATTTCCCTAAATGCCACCAAGCTGAAGTACAAGTTCAGCCACCCCCAGGGTGCCGGGAGTGGTTGGCCAGCCCACAGGGAGCATGGCATGAGATCCTTTTGCTGAGCCAGTGGCAAATGAGCAGCACCAGGGATGCAAGAGGGGTTTATCAGCACTGCCTGAGCAGCTCGATTCCTCCCTCTCGGCTGTGCCAGCGACTGGGTGATTGCAGCCGCTGCCAGCATCCAGAGAGCTGGTTTGCGACCTAGGTGAGAAGACTTTCACTGCAAGAAATGAGACAAATAGAGCTCAGGACTCTGAAGATCCCAAGGCTTTTGTAGCCTGCTTTCCTGTTTGTGACTCTGGGCAGGCTGCTTACATTCAGACCAGGAAAGTTTGACTGGCAGCTCTCTCCTGCCCCTGCTGCAGCTCTCTCCAGGCCATGCTCTCTCCCTTCGGCCTCCCCACCCAGCAACATCCTCTCTTCCACTTCGGAGGATGATTCCTGGGAGGGGGAGCACCACTTGGCTGTAATCAAAGTGCACAGGATAAACAAGCAGCGCTGCTGGCTTTGAAACACTCACTCACCTGCTTCTCCTGCTGACTGGCCATTTCTAGTGCACTAGTCTTACCTGTGCACACAACCTGTTCCTTGTTGAATTACTGACAGTACTAGTCAGGCTCGCTGTCTTGCAGCCCTGCATGACATGTCTGGCTCAGCCCTGCTCCCCAGATGTTAAGTACCAGCGCTTTAAGCATGTGGGGCTGGAATATAAAATATTCAAGAGAATAACAGCAGAGGAGCAGCTTGAATTGATGCTGACAGGGATAAGTCTGCTACTCCATGTAAGATGTGCAAGAGCCCCCTGCTCCTAGTGTGCCAGGTCCTTCCAGAGATCATTCAGGCTTCAATCTCAAATGTTCAGGTCCTTCCGACAGGCTTGGCCCTTATGCTTATCAGTCAAGAAGAAAATAGCAAAAGTAACCCTACTGCAGCACATTCACTACACAGAAACTGCCACACACCTCTACAGTATCTTCACCAGTGTAAGTCAGTCCCAAGCTAGTGAAAACTTGGTGTTTGTCACTCAGCCTTGCAAGAAATCATCTCCGTACAAACAGCAGCAAGTGCATCGCCAGGTATGAACCTAATTCAAGCCTGCTGGGATCTATAAACATGTGGATTACAGGGCAGATAATCTGTTGGCAGTTTCTGCCAATAGGGAAGCAGAAACTGAGATGGTCCTCCCCCAAGAGAAGGGAGCAGCATATCCCGCTTCTTGGAAGAATTAATTTTCCTTCTTTGCATGGAGCAACAGGCAACCTCAGAAGAAACAACTAAATCCTGATGGACACTCCTCCAGGTGCAGCACTGTAGTTCCCAACTGAGCATGAAGGAGTCCTCTGACAGTAGGAACAGGCGCTTGCTTTCCTGGCCATGGTCCCATGCTTCTGGCTCAGCACATACACCCATTTCACCCGCTGAACATGCCAGATGGCTCAGTGGACACTTGCTGTCTATGCTCAGTCTCCCTGCTCTTTCAAAGGATCGACATGTAGCACATCAAGCGACTTGACTGACTTGGCTACCAAAACTGCTCAAGATGCCAGCATATCAGGGACAAGTGGCCTTGGGATGGCAAAGAGCACGAGCTGGGCACCGGCGCTGCCCTACCCATTTTTGTGGGATGGTACATGCTACGAGGCTGGAGGCCGGTGGGTCCATGCTGGCAGTCCTGGAAGACCCACTCTCCTGGGTGATGGTTTCTGTAACAAGATTTGGGGGGTTTTGGCAGCCCATAGGCTGGGAGCACAAACCAGAGATGCCCACATGTGGTGGGAAAAGGAAGAACAGACAATTGTGCCCCTGATGGAAGTAGACACTTAAAGGGGAGTAGCCCTCCGTTTCTCTTGCATGTAACAGGTGGAATGTACATAGGCTTCATCTGGTGGATCAAGGAGGGCCTGAGACAGGGGTCACAATACAGTGGTGAGGGTTATCATGGTGTAAATAAAACGATCCTTGCTTAAGATTAGCATGCAACATAAATGTTCCCAGTAGCAGCTGGTATTAATGGCTTCAAGGAAGGAGGTGTGAGGTCACGTGCCATAGGTACATCCTGATCAGTAAGTGGCTGGCTTATGCTGCCACGCACATGATTGTATTATTTGAACCTAATTTGCATGATTAGAGACTGCACTACTCCGCCAATTCATCAGCATGCTCAGATATTAGTGAGAAATAAACTTATAAAAGCCTTATATCTCTTGTTCTTCTGTTCTTCCAAGATTAAACAGGAGCTTACATATGCAATACGGAGTGAGGGGTGAACTTATATAGCCATTACATGTGAAAATACTGTTGCAACAGACACGGGTTGGCATTCAGGAATTGGTTGGGCTTCCTCCTCCAAAATGAACACTTACTCATGATAGATTTCACTGAGTTATGGTTTAATTTCATAATCTACTGTTGCTATGTCTGTACAACATTGTGCAAAATACAATCAAAAGGAACATTTCAGCCCCACATAAATGTTTGACTGGCTGTCTGAGGATCCAGTGTCTTTGAGTCTTTGATCTAGACTCTCCTCTCTTCTAGATGCCATCATCAAAGTACCTTTGGTGGTAAGACTACAATGCTATATGTTTGTACAGTCATCATAACATTTTTGCTTTCCAGGCTCCTTTCTCTGCTCAGTGATGGAATCTCCCAGCCATGGCAGAGGATCTCTGGTGGTACCTCATATTTCTGGTCAAACATGAAAGATTTTTAACCTCTTTTTGCATTAGGCAAAAACATTCTAGCAATGTCATGAGGTAGGGGCAGTTACGTTTCAAAGGTGATACTAATGCAGGAGTTTAAGACTGATACATCCTTTTTTACAGCACTTGCTACAGTAGGTTTTTTTAGGTACAGCATTGATCTGCTCACACTAATGCAACTGATTCTAGATTTCCATTCATTCCCATCAATGCATTTTCACTGTGAGTAGCACTACCCCCTGTTAGTCTCATCAGAGAATTTATCTCTTGCCCAGGTAAAACTAGCAGGCAGATACTCTTTTCAACTTAGTGGTTAAGGGAAACAATATACTTAGCTGCTACTGGTAGTGGAATACATGCAGAACTGCTTCTACCAGAATTAGGAAACCTGCTGAGCATTACGTGGAATCTAAAATGATTGCTTCGGATTAGAACCCCACAAGCTAAAAGGCCAGCTTCATAGATCTCTGGTGTCAAGAAATGTTCTTCTTACAGCCTGACAGCAGGCGAGTAGTGTGGCAGAATGATCTCTCACACCTGTGTTCTCCATGGAAAGTTTTGTTTTGGACAATTATTTTTCCTCTCGTCTTCTGTGTTCCTGAAGCTTCTCATCTGTGTTTTACAAGTCTAGTGGAAAGCCATGACCATTACAAAAAGATACAATTATCTTAAAGCTTTTTTTCCTGTTTTGACTACAACGCAGCATTGTGTTCAAAACGCAACTACTGGATCTGAAAAAATAAAACACTTCGACTACAATGCACATCTGAAAATAAATACATAGCCTTCGTATAGAGCCAGTTCTCAGTGAAAACCTTCTCATTCGCCTAGTAGTGCAGAGGTGTTCTCAGGAAGGTCATGCTACAGGGTGGAGTCTGAAAATAAGAGAGAGAGGGAAGTAGCTCAATATTGTAATAAAGGAGATAGTCTGTAAGGTACACTGGAAGGGGGATCTGAAATGTTACAGGGCCAAAAAGACCAATAGCTGCAAAAGCAGTATAGGGATTTAACTGACCCATTTCTCCACTCATACAATCCCAATTGCATTAAAAATCCCAATTGCATTAAAATTGAATTGCATTAAAAGGAAAAATAGTTGACTCAAAGTAAAGGCTATTTCATAATGGAGTAAAACTGCCAGCGATATTTATCCATAAGTATACCCAGCATGTGTCTATCCTCAGTCAACCACACTGATTCTCTATCCACATCAGGACCCCCAATGACTTTGTTTAACTCATACCACAGTCCTTTCTCTCCTCCCTTGGAGGTTGCCTTTGGCCACCTAACACCAGCTTTTTTCTCACTGCTTCACCTAACCTTGCACATCTTGCAGGATCTTCTGTTCTGCAGCTCCTGCACAGTAGGAAAATCTAACCTAGATATTATCTTATTAAATGAAGATGGGATATTTCTTTCTCAAAGATTTGCCTAAGGTCAACCAAAAGCCCTGGCTCATGTAGAAGTAAAGTGTTTTTTTTCGTGTCTGCCTTTTCAGTCCCATTTCTGTTTCATAGTTGATCACTAGTAGGTTAATTAAAAGTTCAATAAAGCAGTCCAAATATACACTGCCTTACAGGACATTGCTCTTGTCAGTAAGTAAAGCTGTATGGCACCATTTATAGGGCATCTTGACAGCAATGATGTATCTTGACATCACACAATGAAGGAAGAGAAGCATTAAAGATTGTTACCTTTAATAGTGAGGAAGGCTTTGCTGAATGCACGGCCCGATTCATTGGTGGCTTCTGCCATATATTCTCCTTCATCATGTTTTGTGACCCCTAGGACAACCAGGGAGCAGACACCAAAGTAGTTGGTGCAAAAATAGTTAGGATCATTGGAGAGGTCTCTACTGTCCTTGTACCACGTGATCTTTGGAGGTGGATGGCCTCCAACTGCACAACTCATATGGCACTCACTCCCAGTAGTCACCACATGAGGCTTCAATGGGACGAGGAATCTCGGGGGCTGGTTTTGATTAACTCCCCTGTATTTCTGTGGTTTGACTTGAAATTCAGCTGTAAAAAAAAAAAAAAATGCAACATATGAACACACACTGAGATACTGCTTCACAGCAAGAGCGGTCAGGGTTTAAAGCACTGGTTTTCAACCGTGACATTTGGTTGTGCAGAATGTCTGGCATTCTGCACTGCAAATTGCCATGGATCCCATGCACCTATGGATTGTAATCTGTGTTTCCTCTCAAATTAGCCAGAATTTAACTTTGAAGTCAGAACTTTCGGTTTCTGCAAAACTTAAGCCTTAGATTTTGCTGAGAATTAATTTTATGGCAAATTACACGACATAATGGCTGGAAATAAAGGACCTATCTGCACAACGTCCATGCAGAATGGACAAGCCTTTCCTGCCTTACCCTTCTTACCTTACCTTACCCTTCTTAGGGTATCTCTATGCATTCCTGTTCTGGCCAACTAAATGTTCACAGGAAGAGAGACCCATTTCAGGATGGTGTGTTAGAAACAATAAAAGAAACAAAGCATGACAACACACAGGTAACTATCTGTAAAAGCTGTTTTACCCTTTGTTTTTTTAATTCTCCAAGGCTGCACACTGTCAGACGGACCACTGGCTCCCAAGTTATTGTTTGCCACAACCCTAAAGTAGTAGTCCCGGCCTGGGATCAGCTTGGTGAATGTGAACTTGTTGGTGTAGATCAGGTCACCCACCACATGCCACAATCCCTTCTGTGATTCACGTTTCAGGACTGTGTAGTAGAGATTATTTTCCCATTTCTCAGATGCTGATGGCTCCCAGGTTACTGTCACCGTATTTGGTACATTCTCTTCCAATTGAATAGGTCCAGGAGATTGTGGGATATCTGTCAGATGAAGGCAAATAATACCAAAGATGTAGGGAATGTGGCACAGTACAGAACCCTAAAAACTTTGAGTCCATTCTATGTCTGGGGGCTGAGTAAACATCCTGGTCATTAGAAGGGACAGAACTTTGATTCCTCCTCCACAAGCTCATTTGCTATTAATTGAACTTCTGCTGCATTATGTCTGCATTGCTGGGCCTCCTTCCCTTCTTACAGGCAGGAGATGACGGCTGGTACAGCTAAGCTTTTTCACCTCTTAGGGAGACAGCGTATAGAATCATTGTAGCTATGACTGAATGTCCTACAGCCTGCTGCTGACTAACCTTAGACCGTTAAAAAGAGCATGAACTTCTCTCCTGTGGTTTGCAGTATCCATTCTGTACGTCCTTGCCTTTTTAAGCAGAGTCACTCTGGAAGGTGGCTGTAATTTTAATCAGTAAATTGCTCTGTCCTGCAGACATGGCCAAGTGATATCACAAAGTGGTCAGACGCTCATGGATAATTGTTCTCTAGTTCTCCCTGTGCCTGCATGACTTAACCACATCAGAGCTCACCGTGCTGAGCTCAGTTCATTGCCTACTGTCTATTGGCAGTAAATCTGTATGTATGTACGGTAGTGAGTTACCTGTAACTTGAACTTGGAAGCTGAATGTTTCTCTTTTCCCTAACCCGTTCTGAAGCTCAACGGTGTAGATGCCACTGTCAGTGAACTCAGCTGCTCCAATCAGCAGCTGGGTGGTACCATCTTTGGTGTTTATTGTAGCCCGGTTTGGAAGAGGAAGTCCATCCTTTAACCAGGTCACCACTGGATCTGGAGATGCCTGTAAAGAACAACACGAGTTATAGCCCACTTGTTTTGCCTCCAGATCATGTCTTTACATCTTTAGTTCATTATCTTGTCCCAAATGTATACCTATATGGCACAGTAAAGTAATATCTAGAAATATGGATTGAAGATGGATCTAAGAGCCCTGGATAAAGGGCTGCTCTAGAGTTCCTTTGTAACTTTTCTCTTTCTTTTTAAGAATGTTGTTAAAGAATGTGTCTTTTAAGAACGTTATTGTAGTAAGATGTTCACATTAACTATGTCAAACAAAGCGTGCTAGATCAAGAACAACAGATGACATCAGTAGTCAATATTTTCTACTTTTAAAAAGATCTGGTTTTGGAAAGGAAAAAAATCTTCAAGGTCTTTATTTCCATCGTGCCATCTCTGGTCTCTGTTCTCCAAGACATTAGGAGAAAGGCCAGCAAACATGTACGCTTTGCCTTCATCAACCTCTTCTTGATATTCCAGACTTTACCTGTGTTGTTCCAAGCTTATGTCAAAGCACAGAAGATTTCTGTCAGTGCATGCCTATTTCGCAAGTCATACAGCTTAAGTCCCGCTGTTTAGTAAGACAAACACAGTTAAGAGGATGTTGCTAGAAATGCTACCCCAGGGCCTTCTGAGGGAGTCAGAGGGAAATCAACTGATTTTTAAATGCTTGAGTATGACAGATTAGTACCAGCTGATGGTAATATTGATGTGGCTGGATGGACAGCATTGTGCCTTGTTTGCAGAGGTTAATGAATGAACATAATCTCCTAAAACACTAATACCAAGAGTGAGAGCTGAATTCTTGTTCATGTTTTCCTCACGCAGAAAGTATACCCAGCACAGGCAGGTTGAAGGATTTGCCCAGTGTCTTGTAAAAAAAATTCCAAGCCAAGAAAACAGTAGCTCAGTTTTCATGTCTGCTGTTGACTACAAGATAAAAACAGACAGAGAATTCTTACAAACACATTTGAATACTTACTTCAAAGGGAATATTCACTCGGATGGTATTTCCTGCTCTTATAACCAGAGAGCTTTTCACTGTGTCACCTATTAGTAACCTGGGAGAAACTGGAAAAGACAGTGATTACAATAAAAAGTTGTACATTATTACAAGTCACTGGCTGACAAACTCATATGCATGTGTTCGATACCCCTAATGCCTTTCCAGCAGCTAGGCTGCAGGCTGTTGATAAACTTGTAGTGGTACTGTGGAAAAAAAGCTCCCTGATTCAGAACCAGAGTTTACACCTTTCAAATGTTATTACTATTTATTTATCACTACGCCTAAACAAGCAGAAATGATGTAAAAATACATTCACAACAATGCTTGTATACATGTGGTATCTCAATCACGGAGACATTGGCTCTTTGACACACTTTACCCCATCACATGGATGATATTTTGTGTAAAATGACATCTGGGGGAAAGGAAATTGCAATGGACACATGCAATACAGAGTACAGAACGTCCTCAAGAAACCGGCCTGAGTTTATTAAAAATAATCTTTTTTTAGTATTTAAAGTATGTTTTCTTTCTTTTCTCTCTTCATCTATATAATATACTATTGTATTTAGCATTTATCTAAAAATGACAGATACAATAGTGCTAAATTGTATTTAGAGTTTCCAGTTTGAAACTGGAAAAACTGCTTCCCAGATGGACTTATATTTACCTATTTACTGATTGATTATGAAAGGAGTCTCCAGGCATAGGCCCAAAGCAGACATCACAGTGACCTACAGACCTTGCCGGCATGCGGTTACCTACAGAATGACCCCATTCATTCTGAAAGCAGCCCACTTTGACTTACCTACAGGGGGAGCAGCTTCGATGCAAGCTTCAAGCTCTGCGGCTTCTCCTGGGCCACTGTCATTGAGGGCTCTCACACGTAGGAAGTACATCTCCTTGGCTTGGAGGCCTTTAACTGTGTAAGTAGTCATCTCTATGGGAGAAGTATTGCACTTGGTCCAGCTGAGGTTGTCAGAAGACCGCATCTCCACGTCATAGCCTTTCACATCACTCCCATCTATTGCTTCAGGTCTCTTCCATGTCAAGGTGACACTAGTGCTGTCACTGCTGCTCACTTTAAGGTCCTGCACTTGACCTGGAGATTCTGAAAAGAGAAATTTTATTTAAACTATTTTCCTAGGATTTCTGTCCCCTCTTTTCAGTCACTTCCTGAGATTCCCCAACATTCTTGACGTGCACTGGATTTCCACCCTGCTGTCTTGCCTTCACCTTGCCCCAGTTCTTCAAGGCTGGATCCAGGTGCCTGCCCCTGCCAGCCATGCAGTACAATCTGCAACACTCCTGAAACAGTCTGCAACCCAGCCTGAACCCTTCTCCACACTGCACAGAACTCCCACACAAGGAGTCTGCCACATCTTGACTTAGGCATCACACAGATAATCCTTCCATTCCTTCTTCATGCTGATAGTGGATTCTCAGCCATGAAACATTCCTCAATTATTTGATCTTTGTCTTCACATACTTTTACAAAGCATTTAAAAACATCACCTCTCCACTAACATCGTCAGTCTACATCACCAACTTTACATAACTCCAAGGCAGAAGGATGGGGGGCAGTGTACTTACTCATGGAATCCCGTGCAAAGACAGGCTGTGATGGTTCACTGGCATCTCCCATGCCAGCAGCATTGACAGCTGCCACACGAAATTCATACTGCAGACCTTTCTTGAGATTGGTTATTTTCAGCTTCTTGTCTGCAGAAAGAAAAGGAGCATGTTGGCTCAGGTGAGCTGTTCCCCAAGCAGGTAAGGGTGAGACAACAATGTTGTACTTTACTCCATGTAGAACTGTGGACTGAATAATTCTCAGGAGCTGTCGCAAATCTTCCCTATCCTAGTGCATATGTACTTCTGGGATGAGTTCGTTGTATTCCCTTTCAAATCAAACAGTATTTGAGAGCTATTAAGTTAGAGACAGGATAAATACTGCTTTTCCTCATTGGATAATCCTAAACTCTTCTATACCAGATAAGAAGTCATATCTCACAACTGATAAATAACCGATAGCTACAGTCAAAACACATTTTGGAGCTCATACACATCACCTGGGTTTCTTTATCTTGCTTGCATTTATAAATTCTTGTCTGCCAAGTTCCTAGCATGAGGACTAAGGACAGTGAAGTGAAGACTCTAGTGCCAGAAATTGAAGACATCAGTTTATCTGCAGAAGAGCTACATCCCAGGATGCAGCAGTGAGCTTCTCTGCACTGTTCTCCAGCCATATGCTTGCACACAATCTAGAAAAAAAATCACAATCTTCCTCCCAGGCATTCAGCTGTATATAAAACCAAGGCCTGGCTTTGCTGTGGCACCACTGTGTAACCTTACTTGTGAAGAAACCTTACTTGTGAGAAAATGCATACACTAGAGCTGTGAAATATAAGAAGGTAAAACTTCAGACAGCAGTAATATGGTTGCGATGGGGACAGTCAGCAGCTCCAGAATTCAAGAGGAAAATCATTGATGTGAAAAAGTATAAGATCCTAAGCAGAAAGCAAGGAGTTAGAAGGCAGCAACTCCACAAAGATCAGCATGTTACCTCTTGATCCCAGCTGATATTTTTGTCTTTTTCAAGTCTTCCATTCTATTCCAGGATTTAAGCTACCTACCTGCTATAGGCACATTGTTGACTGGCAGCCAGGTCATGGTACCCTTCTTGCGTTTCTGAACGATGTATCCCACAATCTGGGAACTGCCAGTTTTACGAGGTGCTTTCCAGGATATTGTGATGTTGTCTCTGCTGGCACTGACAATCTCAGGGGGATCTGGGGCACCAGGTGAAGCTACAAAGAGATTAGTGTTTCATTATTTGCAGGTACATCTTTATTGCAATATAAGAAAGTATTCTGTGTCATTTCTTCTTCCAGTTTCGCCAAGGTATTCATATGGATGTGTTCTGAAAACCTGACTGAGACCTGAAGCTGTGTCTTCACACAGATTTGTGTGAAGACTTCACAGCCATGATTCAAGTTTAGATCCATAGCAACATCCAAAACACAGTGAGCTTTCTTTGATGTCAGCTTTGACAATAAATTTCCCAGATAGTTGTCAAACACAATTATGAAAAGTTCTTCCTTACCTTTACTGACAGCCTTCACTTCATCTGATTCCAGTGCGTCACTAGTTCCCTCGGCATTCACAGCTTTCACCCTGAAGTAGTAGCTCATGTCTTGTTCCACTTTGTCTGTAGTGAAGGTAGTACAGCTCTTGGAGGTTTCTCCCAAAGTCACCCAGTCGTTCTTGCCTACCTGCTGTCTCTCGACAATGTAGCTTTGCAGTGGTTTGCCCCCATCATCCTTCGGGGGCTTCCACTGAATGGTGATGTTGTTTGCAGAGCTTTCTACAATTTTGATGGGTCCTGCAGGTGGCTGTGGCTTGTCTGAAAAGATGAACACAGAGAGACTATGAGTTGGCTGCAGACCCAGACATGCTCCTGGGTTTGGAGCAGACACTGTCTCTTGCAGAATGAGGGCTAGGCACTTCAATTGCCTTTTCAGAACTTCCACTCTTCTAACTTTTGGTAAGTGTGGGAGAAGCCAAGCCCTTGCTCCATGGGCTAATTCTTCTCATAAGGACTGCACCAATTCAGCTTGCTTATAAGGAAGAACACCTTTTCCGTCTTCCAAAAGAGAACAGACATTTATGGTAGGGTTGAATTTGGACTTGATAATCTATTTTAGATTTTCCTATTGCACATAATCCCATCTTCTACAGTTGCCCAACACTCAAAACTCAGCTGCTGAGGCTGTGCAAAACCAAACCAGATTTGTGTCACCTTGTACTAAAAGGCAAGAAACATGTCAGCAATCTTTGCTTGTACCCCAATTCGGTAGAAAATTACACAGTCTTGTTCATCTTGGAATACCCAGCAGCTCTAAACAAGGTTGTCACCAGTGTTAATGGGTTCCTTGCCTAAGCTTTACAATGAAAGTCACAGTGGATGTTATGGGGCTCTTACCTATTACTACAAGCTTTAAGTTGATCTCCAGGACCCCACTGTCATTCTTCAGCCTGACTTTGTAATCCCCACAGTCCTTTCTCTCACTGCTGGAAATGGACAGCATGGTAAAAGTCTCTGTTTTATCAACACGAATCCTTGTGTCATCTGCTAGCTCCATTCTGTCCTTTAGCCATGTTGCTCTGACTGGCAGTCGGCCCTCAAAAGGGATCTTGATCTTTACTTTTTGCCCTGCCTTGGCCACAGTAGGAACACTTGTTAAGTTTTTGAGGAGAACTTTGTCAACCTGTGGAGGATCTAAGCAGAAGATATAAGGTCATTAACAACTGCAATTCAAAGAGGATAAGGCTAACCTTGGAGGGCAGGGCTTCCCTCATGATGCTGCCAATAATGCTTAGAAGCTCACAACATTTGGACCTTCACCTTTAGTTGCATGCTCAGTGCTTCACATACATACATGTACTTTGCTACAGGATAATTATCACAAAGTATTAGTGGTAGGCAATACACTAAACTCATAGGCAATACACCAAGCTCATAGGCAATATACTAAGGACAAGAATGAAGAATCTGGTCTGATAAAGTGTTATGTGCACGCCGAAATCTTTGAGTTAATAATAGGAGCTCCTAGTTAAATATGTAAATACAAAATGCACCAACCTGTACAAAAACTATCTCCCATTTACATGGTAATTCTTTATAATAAAGTTGTCTCAATAATGAGCTATGGGCCTCTGAGAAAATGTATTACTTTTCAAGCACACCAAGGCTAGCATGCTGCATTGGTAGTTTGAATAGGCTCACCTTCAACAAAAATGGAAGCTTCAGTTTTTATATCTCCACCTTCAAATCTGTATCTCCCAGCATGAATATCTTCCACTTTGTTAATAATTAGTTTGTGAACCAGACCTTCCTTTTCAAAAAAGACTCCATCCATGCTTCTTAACTACAAGGTAAAGCACAGAGACACATTCTTAAAAAAAACCAAAAAAGGGCAATTCAAGCTTAAACTGGACAGACATAAATTTGAAATGTAATTGAAAAGACTTATGAATGACAGGCATGTTTAATTACAGTAATATTCTGAGATTACTCATCTGGTAACGTTGCATGCAAACATTGGCAACGTACTACCCACAAAGACTTGATTCAAAGTCTATTAAAATAAATTTTAGGAAAACTCCAAGCACTTTCTTTCTTTTCTTAATGACAAGAACTCTGGCCCACACTTGAGTATGATACCTCAGAAATCCTACAGTATCATCTGGATCCCTCAACTGGATTTACTCTTCAGTGTTGTTTTGGAACGTAGAATATGATGTCTGTGCTTGACCTTAAGCACTAATTTGAAAGAGTACTCTTTGCATTATGTCTGCCTGAAGGACCCTTTGAAGATTTTCCCTGGCTTTTTTCACATTTCTTTCATTCACCAAGGAAAAGACAAAGGATCGCATTGCAAGGAAGAGACCCGCACCATCTCCACCCATGAAAGAGAATGGAAAACACAAAACCTCCTGTTGTCAGCAACATCTTGCAGCAGAAAGGGGGAGAAATCTTGCTGGGTTTCTACCAGGAATTTTATTATCAACAGGCTCCTGCAGAATCCTTGCAGGGCCATACTCAGACTACAGTAAGACTGGCAAAGGGAAGGCCACCTTGACATGACACTTGATAATGAGGTAGAGCCAGAGAGTGAAGCATGGCTAACCAAAGAAAACAGTAGCTAGAGGACACCTACCTTTAATCCATCTTTAAACCAGGTTCCTGTCACTTCATCTTTACTGACGGTGCAAGACAGCTCAGCTGGTTCCCCTTTCAGGACTCTGACATCAAGTAAATGTTTGTTGAAATGACAGCGTGGTGCTGAACATTCAGAAAAGAAAATGTTGAAAAGATGCTAACTCTGTGTTACACTGACAGAGAGAAATGTAGAGATGAAAATGCATATGCACGTGAGGAGAAAAGAGAGCTTTTTAAAAATATATACTGTAGCCATGACAGGCTTTTGTACCACAACACTGTGGGCCAGGTGGCATAAACTCATTGCACCGAAGGGACGCACCAGCTGGCCTGCATACAACATAGTCCTAACATCAACCTAATGGGCAATGGATTCATCACAAATCACATTCTCCATCTACAGATATGCTCTTTTAAGTCTATGCTAATTGTCTTGGCTCCCTCTACAGACATTTGTCTAAACCATAAGATTCACTTTCTCTCCAGGATTAGGAATGTGAGTATTGGAAATGCAAAGACCAACACAAATACAGAAGTCATCGATTAAACACATACCTTTCAGATCATCTAGGCAAAAACGTCTTCTTTTTCCCATACTTTCTGTATTCTTCAAGAAATCATTGGCTTTAATACCAAGGCCAGGTTCCTGTTTTCTCTGGTTTATTGAAGGACGTCCCCCATAAAAATCTGACATCTGACCATAACCCAATGAACCTTGACTAAAACCACCTGAATTCCTCCCATCAACAGATCTGTAATGGGATTTACTCCCTGACCCTCCAAAGGCAGAATTTTTACCGTAAAGGGAACCTAACCGTCCTAAATCTCTGCCCTCACCCCTTGCATCTCCTTGACCTGAAAGTGAACCTCTGTCATGAGATGAACCTTTATTCCCTGATCCTCTGAAATCACTGGCAGTGCCCTTTCCAGTTTCGCCACCCATAGAAGATTTGCCAGGATGTGAATCCAGCCCATATTCACCACCTTGTCCAACACCACCGACCATACCTTCTTTACCATGTAACTCCCTTTCATTACCTCCCAACCTGCCAACACCACCCACACCAGCCCTGATTCCAGAGGACCCAATGTCTTTGCCATAGGGAGACCCAGCCCTTTGTATTGCAGAAGCACCAAAACCACCACCTTCTGAGGAGAAGCCATCTCGTCCTGCTCCACCTATATATCCTTGACCTCTGCTCAGCATGGCATCCTTGCCATGGCGAGATCCAATTACTTCACCTCCAAGAGGAAAACGAGCAGCTCCTACCACAGCCCCAGCTGGGAGACCATCCTTTCCATATGGAGACCCAAACCCACCAAAACCAGCAGCACCAGTACCAGCCCCAGTTCCCATTCCCACTAAGGGACCACCTTTGCCATAGTGAGAACCAATTCCCTCTGCACCAGCTACACCAGCACTATCAGCACCTGGTCCAGCTGGGAGACTATCCTTTCCATAGGGAGACCCAACTCCCCCTGCACCAGCTACACCAAGACCAGCCCCAGCTGGAAGGCCATCCTTTCCATAGGGAGACCCAACTCCCCCTGCACCAGCTACACCAAGACCAGCTCCAGCTGGGAGACCATCCTTTCCATAGACAGACCCAATTCCTCCTGCACCACCTACACCAGCACCAACAACTGCTCCAGCTGGAAGACCGTCCTTTCCATAGGGAGACCCAACTCCACCTGCACCAGCACTACAAACACCAGCTCCAGTTGTAAGACCATCCTTTCCATAGGGAGACCCAACTCCCCCTACACCAGCACTACCAACACCAGCCCCAGCTGAAAGGCCATCCTTTCCATAAGGAGATCCAACACCTCCAAACCCAGCTACACCAGCACCAGCAACGCCTGCTCCAGCTGGAGCACCATCCTTTCCAGATGGAAAGGCAACTCCCCCTGCACCAGCAACACCCATGCCCAGACCAGCAGGGAGGCCATCCTTTCCATGGGAAGATCCAACTCCCCCTGTACCACCTATACCAACACCACCCATGCCCGGTCCAGCAGGGAGGCCATCCTTTCAATAGGGAGAACAAACTCCTCCCGCACCACCTATACCAACACCACCCATGCCCACTCCAGCAGGGAGGCCATCCTTTCCATAGGGAGACCCAACTCCCCCTGCAACAGCTACACCAACATCACCCATGCCCACTCCAGCAGGAAGGCCATCTTTTCCATAGGGAGACCCAACTCCCCCTGCACCAGCTACACCAGCACCACCCATGCCCGCTCCAGCAGGGAGGCCATCCGTTCCATAGGGAGAGCCAACTCCCCCTGCACCAGCTACACCAGCACCACCCATGCCCGCTCCAGCAGGGAGGCCATCCGTTCCATAGGGAGAGCCAACTCCCCCTGCACCAGCTACACCAGCACCACCCATGCCCGCTCCAGCAGGGAGGCCATCCGTTCCATAGGGAGAGCCAACTCCCCCTGCACCAGCTACACCAGCACCACCCATGCCCGCTCCAGCAGGGAGGCCATCCGTTCCATAGGGAGAGCCAACTCCCCCTGCACCAGCTACACCAGCACCACCAACAGCTGCTCCAGCTGGGACACCATCTTTTCCATACGGAGACTCAACTCCCCCTGCACCACCTCTACCAACACTGCCCATGCCCGGTCCAGCAGGGAGGCCATCCTTTCCATAGGGAGAGCCAACTCCCCCTGCACCAGCTACACCAACACCACCCCCACCCG